>MCJB01049235.1:0-17414 GCA_002018475.1 Nicotiana obtusifolia
TGGAGATTCGCGATTCTGGTATCCTGAAGACGACATTCAAAACACGCTATAGACACTACGATTTCCTCGTGATGTCTTTTGGGCTGACCAATGCCCCAGCAGCATGTGGTTCGGTGCTTGAACTATCAGTAGATGAAGTTCTAACATCAAAGGCCGGGCGGTTGGCTTGAGATTTCTAAGTAGAAATGGGAGCGATCACCACAGACTTCCTTGTTAGGCTCCCATGGACCTTGAAGAAATTCAATTCTATTTGGCTGATAGTGGACCAGTTGACTAAGTCGGCACATTTTGTTACGGTAGTGACTACCTATTCTTCGGAGCGCTTGGCTGAGTTCTATATCCGCGAGATTGTTCTCTTCATGATGTGCTGGTGTCAATTATTTATGATCCGGGCACGCAGTTCACATTGTAGTTTTGGAGAGCAGTGCAGCAAGACTTGGATACACGGGTTGAGTTGAGTACATCATTCCACCCCTAGATGGACGGAGAATCCGAGCGCACCATNNAGGATATGCTACGTGCTTGCATTATGAATTTTAGGGTTTCTTGGGATCAGTTTCTACCACTTGCAAAGTTTACCTACAACAAAAGGTTCCAATCAAGTATTCAGATGGCACCTTATGAGGCCTTATATGGGATGATTGAAGAGGTGGCCTACAAGCTTGCATTGCCGCCTAGTCTATCGGGTGTTCACCTAGTGTTTCATGTTTTCATGCTCCAAAAGTATTATGGTGATCCGCTTCATGTTTTGGATTTTAGCACAGTTCAGTTTGATGGTGATTTGACTTATGATGTGAAGCCCGTGGCCATTCATGATCAAGAGGTTTGAAAGTTGAGGTCAAAGAATATAGCTTCAGTGAAAGTTCAATGGAGAGGTCAGCCAGCCGAGAAGGCTATTTGGGAGACCGAGCAGTAATGCAGAGCAGCTATACACACCTATTTGAGACTCCAAGTATGATCTATACCCGGTCAAGGATGAACGCTTGCTTAAGAGGGGGAGAATGTAGCGACCCCGCCAGTAATTTTGAGTATTGTAGCCCGTTCCCCCAATTAATGCTTATTCGATGTTCATTAGTGATTATGTGACTTGCTGGGGTGGTTGGTTTGGTTCCGGGGATGTTTAGAATGAATTGGGACACAAGGTTGGAAGCTTAAGCTGAAAGAGTTGACCAGATGTTGACTTATGAGTAAATGACTCCAGAATGGAATTTTGATGGTTCTGATATCTTTATATAGTGATTTTGGATTTAGGAGTATATCCGGATATAGATTTGGAGGTCCTTAGGTCATTTTGGCTTGAGTTGGCGAAATTTGGAAAGTTGAGAAGTTTGACCGAGAGTTGACTTTGTTGATACCGGGCTCAGATTTTTGTTCCGGAAGTTGGAGTAGGTTCATTTTGTCATTTATAACATGTGTGCAAAATTTGAGGTCAATCGGAATTGGTTTGATAGGTTTCGACATTGATTGTAGAAGTTAGACATCCACTAGTTTTAATAGGCTTGAATGGGGTGCAATTCGTGTTTTTCATGTTGTTTGATATGATATAAGGCTTCGACTAAGTTCTTATGATGTTTGAGGATGTGTTGGTAAGTTTGGATGGGGTCCTGGGGGCCTCGGGTGCGATTCAGATTGAAATCGGATTTAGAATTTGGCTTATGGAAAATCTGTTATGCTCAATTGTAGTGCAACCACACCTGCGAGAAATAAGCCGTAGGTGCAGAGCAGCAGGAGCAGCCAAGGGGTCGCAGAAGTGGTCCTTAGTGGTATTAGGCGGTTATGCAGGTGCGGGGAAAATTCGGCCCCTGTGAGCTCGTAGGTGCGAGCAGTTAGCCGCAGAAGTAGATATGGCCTGGTGTTACACCCCATGTTTTTGTACGTAAGAGTATGTTGTAAGTCAATTGATGTAAGCTCAGAAATGAGATCATCCTTGAAAGTACATAAAGTAAGTTAATCATATTATCTTGGGGGTTACAAATATTTAAGATCATGAATAACAAGTACCAAGAGGGTTTGAAGGCTTAGAAGCTTAATGAATTGAAGAAAATACGTTTCGTAGAAAATGAATAAGTTGGGAATGTTATAACATGTACATTTGGGATGAGACTAGGTTGCTTAACATGATAAGGAGGTTATTCTATGAGTTAGGTTAGTCGTATTATAGTCGTGGTTTATGTTTTGAAATCAACCGAGTTGTGGAATAAAAATTGGCAAGGGTCATCACAAGTTGCATTCATAAATGTGCTGAAAATTAGGTAAAATAAACCAGAGCTTTTCTCTCAATATATTAGGAATTACGGGGTCATCTACCTATCAAATTGAAGGTCTACTAGTCTAGTTTCCAACGCACTAAACCGTTCATCGATACAACATCGGAATAGAGAAATATTTGTATTTTTGCGAGACCGCGCGAGCGGCTCCCAATGGGACCCACTTAGGTGGTGGATGATTTTTCAACCTTTAAAGACCGGGGAAAGGCTCATTTAGGTTAACTTTTTCTACCCTAGCAGACCCTATACTCTCTCAAAACACTCTCAAAGCAGTCTCCATCATTCTAGAGTGAAAAAATAAATAAAAACATGAATCCAAAGCTAGAAATACCATTGTGCTTGCTAGATCGTAGTTCTTCATCTTGTAGCAGTTTTGGAGGACTCTTCAAAGAGATATAACCTCACATTTCATGTTTTCTTGTTGATTAAAGTGAAATACAAGTGTTTACACACACATTTGAACACAGACGTTGATTCAAGAAGAGAATACAACTTCTATAGTGTTGTGGTGTGATTAAGGGTTGTAGTGAACAACACAAGTTGGGGATTTCAAGTTATATCTACTGCCTAAGGTATGTTAATCATGTTTTTGGTTGCTCTTAAAGGTAATTGTGTGTTGGTGAGAGGAAATCTACAAGACAGTAATTGGCATGGCATAAGGAATAGTTATCTCTTTTTGTGGGCTGTTTTGAGGTTATATATATAGTTTGTTGTGGCTGGAAATTTTTATAAATAGTTTGATTATGGTATGGCTGCTATTGTTAAGATTATCTATGTGCTAATCTACATTAAGGTGCTAGGAATGTGGACTATTTTTGAAGATTATTCTTATGAGATTTTTGGCTTAAAATGATATGGTAAGCATGAGTATGATGTTGTAGATGTTCTAGGAAAATTCATGAAAAAGGAATGGATTCAAACCATTTTTTGTTAATCGTAAATCGAGCTTGCTTCTCAAAATGGTTGTTGAAGTAATGGGAGAGCTTGTTGTGAATTATATTGTTGTTGTTTGGGCTGCTTGGGGACTTTTAGTAACATATGGGATGTATTACAAATAGGGGAAGTGCTATCCGTTTTCCTGTAGGATATTGGTTCCGAAATATGAGAGGTACAAACGCTATGTGATGACGACGAAGTCGTTTTACTCATTGTAGATGTAAGAAGATCATATTGAGCTTGGTTGACAATTGGAGAGAAGATTGCCAAGATGTTTTAAGGCTCTTCCTTCTTTCTTTTTGCATGAACTAAAGTGAAATGAATGTACGCGATACGCTATTTCATAACGGATCTACTCCCAGCAACTAAGGTTGTCCATGTTGTTCTTTCGTTGTAAAGTTTTTCCAAGAAATATGTATGATCCTTGAATCCTATTGAGGTTCATATTGATTGTATGGATGTCCATAATGTTAATCGAGGGTGCGATGACCTTACGTCACTCCGAAAGATTTAGAATACGATTCCATGAGTCAAGCATGCATTATATATATGTATCTATTTTACTCTACCAAACCACGCTATAGTCGGTCAGGTACGGCACCCATTGTGCAACCACAGGTCAGTTGGGTTTTACCAGCTCCACGTGGCCGGTACGATTCTATTGAGCCTTATGATGGCTTGGTACATTCTATCTGAGTCCTCTTCGAGGCCGGGTATGATATGATGATAATGGTGCCCGCACAAGTGTATGTTTTTAAATGTATATGTATGTGTGTGTATATATATATATATACATACATACATATATATATATATCATGCATTTCATGTCAGTCGCCCTCGGAGACACTCAGATGTTACATGTTGTATCTTCTCTATCTCTCTTTACATTAATGTTCTTATTTTTGATTTCCAGCCTTACATACTAGGTACTTTATATTCGTACTGACGACTCTTTTGCCCGGGGACACTAAGTTTTATGCCCGCAGAACCCGATAGACACGTTAGCAGTCTTCCTAGTAGGCTATCAGCTCAGCGGAAGGTGTGTTGCAATCCACTTGCTCTGGAGTTGCCTATTTGGTCGGTATTCTTTGGGCATGTATTGATTGGTATGGTGGGACCCTGTCCTAACCTTTATGATGTTTATGTGCTCTTATAGACTTGTAGATAGATGTCATGCATATAGATACTTGTATGGCCTTGTCGGCCTATGTTTTGAGTGTATAAATGATCATGTCGGCCTTATAGGCCCGTATATCACATGTATAAGTTCTTATATCAATTTGGGGTCATCCTATGTCGAGTATTCCCTAATGTTTTGTTCTGGTTATCTCATGACGGCCCTTCTGGCCCATTTACCCATGATGGTACGATAAGAAGATATGTTATGTTGGTACTCGGTTGAGGAAGGCACTGCGTGCCCGTTTCGGGCCTTCAACTTGGGTCGTGATAAACTTTGTATCGAAGCAGTTCTATTCTAGGGAGTCTACAAGCTGTATCTAGTTGAGCCTTGTTTATGAGTGTGTTGTGCACCACACTTATAACAGGAGGCTACAGGGCATTTAGGATTGTCACTCTTTCTTCTTACTCTAGATCGTGTGGTAGAGCTCAGTTTTATGAATTCAAACTTCTAAATTCTATTTTATTCGTAATACAACAATACCTACATCCTGAAAGACTGTTAGTAAGAGATTGAATGTAGTTGTGGAAGAGTTAAGTCAGAGGAACTCCATTTTGCATCATGCTTATGATGAGTAAATGTGAGGTCATCAGTAGATCATGTGTGTACTAAGACGTGTAAGCTGCTTGATAAGGAGCCCTAAGGCATGAATATCCATCCACCCATATGGTAAAAAGCAATGAGAGAATCAGAAGGTAGATACAAGTCAACCTGTAAAGAAGCAAGGTAAAGAGGGGTACGAGGTACCCAGTTAGTGAATATTATCAGTTTTTACAATTCAGGCAAAAAAATATAAGTATTCTATGCTACCTTCAACAGTAACAGAGTACAATTGGCCACACCCATCTCACTTATGCCCTATGTGAGCTAGCAGATATAGTTTAAGATAATGATGGATATCAGGATCCAGTTGAGGTTAGAGTAACCCAAAATGGTTGATGGATTGTTAGCATCAACTGGCATTTTCTGAAGGATAATGCAAATGTGATAGTAGCTTTGCTTGTTAGACACCCAGGTAGCGAACTCTAGAATACGTACAGTTAGATATGAATACTAGAACGTTCAGAAAATTTAGAAGATAGGCACTGGAATATTAGAAGGGATAAAGATTTATCCTAGTATAGCTCACGTACCTAGTAAAGAGAGAGTGTTAGGTGACCTGAAGAGCTAGTGGATGGATCAAGGAGAGCTAAAAGTGGAAGAATGTTTTGTTGAAGTTTTCAGAATAAGGTAATAGACGAAAATATTAGCACGAGCATAAGAAAAGAGTAAATGAAGTATTATGTGTAAGATGTGATGAATGGATGATAACTATAAATCAAAATATGACAGGATGACATAATCTATAGGCAAATGTAGGAAAAGACAAGAGGTGACATGGATTGAGATAATAAAAGAGCATAAGATATAAGTCATATCCTCATTTCGAGAAATGAGTTGGTGACTCCAACATGATTATCAGAAGGAAAAGCTAGACACCTCGAAGTAATAGAAATTAGTATGGGCTAGTAAACAAGATAAATATCGAACATGAATTAGGGACCGAAGGATTTGATAATACTCGGCGTCGTGAGAATTTTAGAGATCGCGTTCCGGCAATAATAGAATGGACAACGGAAGAATAACCTTTAAAGGTCATTCAGGAAGACTCTTCCCTAAAGCAAGAACTATGAGAAGAGTTAAGCTTAGGAGACTAAATGTGCCAGTTAAACTAGGTGTCACCCTCGTGCGTAAGAAATTCAGTTATCCCTGGTATAGAAGCGTTACCGCAAGGTGAGTAAGAGTCAGTGAAGATGTGAAAAGACATCAAAGATGAAGAGGTAGAAAAATATATAAGTAATTGTTCATAGCATTAAGTGTCTGTACTCCCCTAAAAGGGGGAAGATGGTGTGATATGGTATTAAGTTAGAGTTAAGTGGTTTAGGTAACTACGGAATAGTAAAGAAAGAATGCGGTAAAAAGGCGAAAGGAATGAGATTGCATTTATTCAGATCCTACAAATATGTTACCACTCCAGAACATTATGCAAACACGACGTTGGGGGGAGGCATAAGGGTTCCCGCCCAGGATGTTATTGATAAATAAGTGCGAATGAACACTTGATACATAAGGAGCCAGTGCAAGAAGTTAGTTAAGACAAAGGAAATAATGCAAGAGAGATTACGCATAATATAGATATGAGAATGGACCAACGAATAGATAGTAGTTGATTCAAGAAGAATCTAGTTATGGCTAGACAAGAGGATACAAATAAATCAGTAGATCGTGCAAGATAAACGCAGTGTACCCCAACATAGGGAATTTAGTCTCACAGATATGACATCGTAATCCTTGAGAAGTATTCAGATAGGAGTTGGGATAGTTAAAGGTTCCGTATATGTGTAACATAAATAAAAGAGAGTGTCACTGGGGAGACAAATCATTATTTCAGTTCAGAAGCAACCCTACGAGCAGAAGGGCAGGGAGGTATGTAGCTAAGGATAATTAAAGGCGAGTAAGAACATCAGAAGTTCCTTCGGGTATACGATATACTAAGCTGGCAGCTTTACAAGAGTTAGACGGGCTTCCCTAAGTACTACAACGAAAGACTAGCTAAGGAAATAAAGAAGAAGGCTTCATCCTAAGCATAATGACCTGAAGAATGATCTTGTAACAACAGTCTCACTACAACATTGTATGCACTCCGTAAGAAAGTGGCACCTATCGTGACTAATGAACGGGAAGTAAAAAATCAAAAGTAATAATTCAGGATCATATGGGTTGCATGTAATTCCAATAGTGTGGCCACTAAGATGAGCCAAGAATTCATGCAACAAGTGACAGAACGACAAGGAAAAGTAAATGCTTACATTTAAAGACAATTGAGAAGGGACGAAAGAAAATCTATGGTGCTAGAAAGTTAAAAGAAGGTTGTGAGTAGAATAAATAGATATGTGTAGGTCACAAGCTAAAGTATGGTAGAGTGACAAGGTTTTGTTCGATAGGAGTAAGGATAAGAAAAGGTGAGTAAGAACGTGACAAAAATACGCAAGGCCTCGGGATTAAGCCCATCCAAACAAGAGAGCTCATGGTTTCCTTAAGCTATAGAAAGCTCACTATAGCCTGAATGAACTCGGAGGAGTCTAAGACTAGGAGCACTTAGAAGAGATGGAATGCTGCCCTGGTACTAGAATAAGGGAGTAATTGTGATAGATAAGAGGATGACTCTTAGGCCTTTGATTGAGTAATGATTTAAAGAAACGGGATTTCATGAATCACGTTAGGATGCTATGAAATACGATTATTGAAGTATAGTACCATCTGTAGGTGAATCAGGGAAATCACTTCAGCCGTTCCCCGATGAGACGTAAGCCCTAGTGACAATGTATTACGTAAAAGGTTTCAAGTTATCAGTGGTAGATTATAGATCAACATTAGGTGAATTTAGATGGATAAAATTTCCAACGTATGTGAGGAGATTAGGATACCGTTCTTTAGATGAACATTAATAAGGGAGCATTAAAGGACATATATTTTTACATATAGGATAAGTAGCGAGAGAGTAACTCGGAGTTGGGTAGCAGACCTTGGTAACAATAAACCGAAGTAAGATTTATGGTATAGTATGGCCTACCGAGATGTAGTAAAGCCTTAAGGATATATAACCGAGGCTATGAAACCAAATATAGCAATAGTCGTATGTTCGACAAAGTACCGAGCAAAGAATTTCAGTACACCTATAGATGCCCAGAGGGATAGCTTATCATAGTTTTGTATATGTTCACAAAGGAAAGGCATTAGACTAGCTAAAAGCTAGGGGATAAAAGTGGGAAGAGTCGCATAGGCACACATACAAGGTCATAGTCGTACATGCTGCATGACAGAAGGTAGCAACAGTTACGAGACTGGAGAAATTCCGACCACAAGTCATGGTGTGAGAAAGAGGCCTAAAGGGGGGAACGCCATGGCCTTTGGATTTATTCAGAGAACCGTTGCCTAGATAGCAAGGACAATATTAAAGTATTCGTAAAAGCTATAGGTTATGAGACTGATAAGCGCATCAGTCAACATTCGAGGATGAATGTTCCTAAGGGGGGAATGATGCTACACCACATGTTTTCGTACATTAGAGTACGCCGTAAGTCAATTGATGTAAGCTCTAAAATGAGATCATCCTTGAAAGTACACAAAGTATGTTCAACATGTTACCTTGGGGGTTACAAATATTTTAAGATTATGAATAACAAGTACCAAGAGATTTGGGAGGTTTAGAAGTTAAACGAATTGAAGAAAATAAGTTTCGTCGAAAGTCGATAAGTTAGGAATGTTATATCATGCACATTAGGGGTGATACTGATGTGCCGTAAAAATGCGGCACTTTTGATACTAATTACATAGATTTAGCTCATCTTTTAAAGCATTGTAAGTCATTTCTTATGTAGTTTTGGTATTTTGCAAAAACCCGGGCTTGAAGATGAAGAAGAAGATGAAGAACTAAGAAGATGAAGAAGATGACAAAAACCCATGAAAAGGCAGATATGCGAAATATCTGCTACTGCATGAATGATGTGGGGACCGCATAACCATCGCAGAACTATCCAGGCCATCTAAATATCAAAGAGTCAACTATGCGGCTCATTATGTGCGAACCGCGAAGCTGCCACACTAGTAGAGAACTTCCAGTGAAGATGAATATGCGGTACACTATGCGGCTGTGAAATCAGTATGTGGACCGCATAATTAACGCGCGAGGGAGAACTAGAAAACTTTGTGATCAGATCTGTGGCGCGACTGAAGATGTGTGGACCGCAAATATGTTAAGCGGCCCGTTCTGTGGCCCATTCTTAATCTGAAGGGTTAATTTTTGTCACATTTTGTCCACGAATTTTTGGTCATTACAAATAGAATGACTAAGGTTTTTGTGGGACATCTTGTCTGAAAAAGAGGCTACACCTAGAGCATTGAATACACAATTTATTTTGGAGCTTTTTGAGAGAGATTCCAAGTCTTTGTCCTATTTGCAAGCTTTTATGACTTTATTTATTGCTTTGTTCTTGTATTCTAGTGTGATTAGCTAACTTTAAATACGAAAGTTGTGGACCCTAAGTGGGTGTAATGTTAATGGGTGTTTACCATTGAATATATAAATAATGATTGGTTGATTTCTATTCATTTTTCATGCTTCATTTATGGTTGATAGTTGCAAACATTAACTAGTGCCATTTTACTCTATCTTTTACATGGAAAACTGGGTTAGGGTATGGTAGGATTGAATAGCAATAACTTAAGGCTTTGAACCTTGTTTAATAGAATCGCTTAGGAATAAGTGTGCTCTACTTGGCATAAATTGGTTGTTCTTAATTTTAACTCATTTATATTTGGGAAAATTATAAACAGAAAATACTACCTAATTATTGGAAAATATTGGGTAGTCATTTAGAAATCATTTGCACATCAAAGAACCTCCCATTAGAAATATATCATATTAACACCGATAGCATTACATTCCATTGATGGGGACACGACGTTGGTTTCTTAATCAAAATAATCAATTCTCTTAACAAAATAGCTTTATTAATAATTCACAATTACAAAATCCTTTCCCAACTAATGGAGTAGAATTATGGCTTAAGTCAAGTTACAAGCTATTCAAGTAACCTTTTCACACTTATTCCCGCGGGATTCGACCGCAACCTAGTTGAGTTATTATATTTGGTATCGACCGCCTTACACCATTTATATAGGTGTAATTTGAGAATATCGGAGGCTAGGCTGCTTAACATGATAAAGAGGTTATGTTATGAGTTATTTTAGTTGTGTATTATATTTTGAAATCAAGCGATTTGTAGAACAAAAGTTGGCAAGGGTCATCACAAGTTAGATTCATAAATGTGCTGAAAATTAGGCAAAATGTAGCAGAGCTTTCCTCTCAAATGGAAGTTCTACGAGTCTAGCTTCCAATTCACTATGTCGTTTTTTGATATGACATCGGAGTAGAGACATACTTGCGTTTTTGCGAGACCGCGCAAGCAGCTCCCAATGGGACCCACTTAGGTGGTGGATGATTTTTCCAACATTTAAAGATCGGGGAAAGGCTTATTTGGGTTCATTTTTTCGACCCAACCAGACCCTATTCTCTCCTAAAACCCTCTCAAAGCAGTCTCCATCAGTCTATAGTGAAAACCAAAGATAAAAATATGATTCCAAAGCTAGAAATCTCGTGGCGCTTGCTAGATCGTCGTTCTTCATCTTGTGGCTGTTTGGGAGGATTATACAAAGTTATGTAACCTCATTTTTCGTCTTGTTCTTGTTGATTAAGGTAATAATCAGTCCCTCATTCATATATATTATAGTTTCAAGGCGAAATACAAGTATTTACACACCAACTGGGGATTTCAAGTTGTATCTACTTCCTAAAGTATGTAAATCACGTTCTTCATTGTGGTTAAGGTTAATCATGTGTTGGTTGATCGGAAATCTATGAGATAGTAATTGACATGGAATATGGAATTGTTATCTGTTTTTGTGGGTTGTGTTAAGGCTATATATATAGTTTGTTCTAGCTGGAAGTTGTTATAAATAGTTCGATTATGTTATGGCTGTTGTTGTTAAGATTATCTATGTGCTAATTAAGCTGTTTGAAGAAGATAACATGAAAAATAAGAGGTTGACGATAAAGGTTAAGGTGTTAGGCCTGTGGACTAGTTTTGAAGATTATTCTTACGATGTTATGGGCTTAAAATGATATGGTAAGCATAAATATGATGTTACAGATGTTGTAGGCAGATATGTGGAAATGTAATTGGATTCAAACCATATTTGTTAAGCATAAATCGAGCTTGCTGCTCAAAATGATTGTTGAAGTAATCGAAGAGCTTATAGTGAATTATATTGTTGTTGTTTGGGCTATTTAGTGATTTTATTAACTTATGGGATGTATTACAAATAGGGGAGGTACTGTCGGTTTCTTGTAGAATATTGGTTTCGAAATATGACAGCTACAACGTTTATGTGATGACGAAGAAGTCCGGTTACTCGTTGTAGACGTAAGAAGATCATATTGAGCTTGGTTGACAATTGGAGAGAAGATTGAAAAAGTATGTTAAGGCACTTCCTTCTTTCTTTTGGCATGATGTAAAGTGAAATGAATGTAAACGATATGCTATTTCAAAACGGATCTACTCCTAGCAACTAGGGTTTTCCGTGTTGTTCTTTTCTTATAAAGTTATTCTAAGCAAATATGTATGATCATTGAATCCTATTGAGGTTCATATTGATGGTATGGATGTCCATAATGTTAATCAAGGGTGTGATGACCTTACGTCACTTCCAAAGATTTAGAACGTGATTCCATGAGTCTAGCATGCATTATATATATATATATATATGTGTGTGTGTGTGTGTATGTGTGTGTGTGTGTGTATTTTACTCTAGCGAACCGCGCTATAGTTGGCTAGGTACGACACCTATTGTGAAATCATTGATCAGTTGGGTTTTACCGATCTCCACATGACCGGGTACGATTCTACAGGGCCTTATGATGGCTGGGTACATTTTTACGAAGTCCTCTTCGACGCCGGGTATGATATAATAATAATGATGCCCACAGAGACTTATGTTTTTAAAAAGTATATACAGAGACTTATATATATATATATATATATATATATATATATATATATATGTATATGTATCATGCATTTCATGTCAGTCGCCCTCAGAGGTTGTTAGATGTTACATGAATCTCTCTTTATATTATTGTTTTTATTTATGATTTCCTGCCTTACAAACTCGGTATTTTATTCGTACTGGAGTCTATTTTGCCTAGGGACACAGTGTTTCATGCCTACAAGTCCCGATAGACAGGTTAGTAGTCCTCGTAGTACGCTATCAGCTCCGCAGAAGGGGTTGGCACACTCCACTTGCTCCGGAGTTGCCTATTTGTTCAGTATGCTTTGAAAGTGTATTGATTGGTATGGCGGGGCCCTGTCCCGACCTTTAAGATGTTTATGTCTCTTAGAGGCTTGTATGTAGATTTCATGCATATGGATACTTATATGGGCTGGTTGGCCTATGTTTTGAGAGTACAAATGATCATGTCGGCCTTATGGACCCGCATGTCATGTGTATAAAATTGAATATCATGTTGGGTCATCCTATATCGAGTATTCCTTTTTGCTTTATTCCAGTTATCTTATGACGGTCCTTCTGTCCAATTTACCGATGATGGTATGATAAGAAAGATTGTTGGTACTCGGTTGAGTCAGGCACCGAGTGCCGGTCACGGCCCTTCAGTTTGGGTCGTGACACCTCGAAGGCTTTTGTCGCAGAAGCGGGGAAAGGGCTGCAGAAGTGGTCGGTCGGGATTTAAGTGGGCTAGATAAAAGGTTATAATCGAGGTTTGGAGATTTCTCTCATTTTTAGACTTTGGAAGCTCGGTTTGTGGCGATTTGTGAGAGGGATTTCACTATATTTCAAGAGGTAAGCAACTTTTGATCACTTTTGTCCATTAATATTGAATACCTATTGATTTACACACCTAGATTATGTGTTTTTAAGGTGAAATTTGGGGGATTTGTGGTCTATGTGTGGGAGAGTAAGATTTGGGGACTTGAGGTTCGATTTGTGGTTGAAATTGGATGATATAGGTATGGTTGGTCGCGTTATTAAAAGGGTGATCGAGTTTTGTGAATTTTGTCGGTTTCTGGGGCATGGGCCTCGGGATGCCTTTTTGGGTTGATTTTTGAATTTGGTTAGGGAATATAGCTTTATCGTATGGAATTGGTTCTTATAGCTTTTAATGGTTATATTAGGTTGTTTATGACTAGATTCGAGTCGTTCGAAGGCCGACTAGCGAAGCAAGGGTTTATTGGAGCATTGAGTTGTGCACTTTGAGGTAAGGAACACTTCTAAACTTGACACTATTAGTATAAATCCCTGAAAAACGTTTTATGTGATTGTGTTAAGGTAATGCACATGCTAGGTGATGGGCGTGTGGGAATGCACCGTGGTATTCATGATTTCTTTAATTCTTTTAGACTGTGTTATTTGCAAGCCACATTGGATTTATTAGTATCATTATTTTTATGGATTGGGCTGCACCCCATAGCAGGCCTTATTGGTTTACTTATTATTATGGATCGGAATGCACGCCACAGCAAGCCTTATGGGCATTATATTAGCGCTTTGGCGAGATCCGCCCCTCCGGAGTCTAACATACCAGCAGTGAGCGCAGGCACACTGATTTATATACACATTATTTGGTGAGAGGCATAGATGCCCGGTATTTGTACACTGCTGAGTGATTGTATGTGATGAGTGGGACTTTGAGATTGACAGATTTAGTACTTTGAGAGTGAGTGTACCTGGGATTATCACAGTGATATATTATGTTTGACATGCATATTTTAACAAGTAGGCATAGAGATTTAACATTCTTCATGCTAGTTGTACTTGGCATATTTTATCAGTGCTGGGCTTAAATTGTTGAACTTAAAAACATGCCTAAATTTTGGTACTGTGAGCAAGCTGAATGTGGAAGTTTCTATGAGTTATTATCATTCTCTTTGTTATATCTGTAGCAGAAGCGGTGGATTTTATGCAACAGCATAATCGGAGGTGCAGTGTATGTGTCCGTAGGTGCGAGATGCCTGGACAAAAGGTTGTAATCGAGGTTTGGAGATTTCTCTAATTTTTAGACTTTAGAAGCTCGGTATATGGCGATTTTTTAGAGGGATTTCACTATATTTCAAAAGGTAAGCAACTTTTGATCACTTTTGTCCATTAATATTCAATACCTATTTATTTACACACATAGATTATGTTTTTTTAAGGTGAAATTTGGGGGATTTGTGGTCTATGTGTTGGAGAGTAAGATTTGGGGATTTGAGGTTCGATTTGTTGTTGAAATTGGATGATATTGGTATGGTTGGACGCGTTACTACAAGGGTGATCGAATTTTGTGAATTTTGTCGGGTTCCGGGGCATGGGCCTCGGGATGCCTTTTTGGGTTGATTTTTTTTGAATTTGGTTAAAGAATATAGATTTATCGTATGGAATTGGTTCCTATGGCTTGTAATAGTTATATTAGGTTGTTTATGACTAGATTCGAGTCGTTCGAAGGCCGACTAGCGAAGCAAGGTTTTATTGGAGCATTGAGTTGTGCACTTTGAGGTAAGTAACACTTCTAAACTTGACACTATTGGTATAAATCCCTGAAAAACATTTTATGTGATTGTGTTGAGGTAATGGACATGCTAGGTGATGGGCGTGTGAGAATGCACCGTGGTATTCATGATTTCTTTTAGACAGTGTTGTTTGCAGGCCACATTGGATTTATTACTATCATTATTATTATGGATTGGGCTGCATTCCGTAGCAGGCCTTATTGGCTTACTTATTATTGTGGATCAGAATGCACGCCACAGCAGGCCTTATGGGCATCATATTAGCGCTTGGGCGAGATCCGCCCCTCCGGAGTCTAACATACCAGTAGTGAGCGCAGGCACAGTGATTTATATACACATTATTTGGTGAGAGGCATAGATGTGTAGTATTTGTACAGTGCTGAGTGATTGCGTGTGATGAGTGGGATTTTGAGATAGACAGAGTTAGTACTTTGAGGGTGAGTGTACCTGGGATTATCAATGTGATATATTACATTTGACATGTATATTTTAACAAGTAGGCATAGAGATTTAACATTCTTCATGCTAGTTGTACTTGGCATATTTTATCAGTGCTGGGCTTAAATTGTTGAACTTAAAAGCATTTCTGTACTATGAGCAAGCTGAATGTGGAAGTTTCTATGAGTTATTATCATTCTCTTTGTTATATCTATAGCAGAAGCGGTGGATTTTCTGCAAAAGCAGAATCATAGGTGCAGTGTATGTGTCCGTAGGTGCGAGATGCCTGGACAAAAGGTTGTAATCGAGGTTTGGAGATTTATCTCATTTTTAGACTTTAGAAGTTCGGTTTATGGCGATTTGTGAGAGGGATTTCACTATATTTCAAGAGGTAAGCAACTTTTGATCACTTTTGTCCATTAATATTGAATACCTATTGATTTACACAACTAGATTATGTGTTTTTAAGGTGAAGTTTGGGGGATTTGTGGTCTATGTGTTGGAGAGTAAGATTTGGGGATTTGAGGTTTGATTTGTGGTTGAAATTGGATGATATTGGTATGGTTGGACTCGTTATTAAAAGGGTGATCGAATTTTGTGAATTTTGTCGGGTTCCGGGGCATGGGCCCCTGGATGCCTTTTTGTGTTGATTTTTTGAATTTGGTTAAAGAATATAGCTTTATCGTATGGAATTGGTTCCTAGAGCTTGTAATGGTTATATTAGGTTGTTTATGACTAGATTCGAGTCGTTCGAAGGCCGACTAGACAAGCAAGGCTTTATTGGAGCATTGAGTTTTGCACTTTGAGGTAAGTAACACTTCTAAACTTGACACTATGGGTATGAATCCCTGAAAAACATTTCATGTGATTATGTTGAGGTAACGCATATGCTAGGTGATGGGCGTGTGGGAATGCACCATGGTATTCATGATTTGTTTAATTCCTTTACACTGTGTTGTTTGCAGGCCACATTGGATTTATTACTATCATTATTATTATGGATTGGGCTGCACGCCGTAGCAGGCCTTATTGGCTTATTTATTATTGTGGATCGGAATGCACGCCACAGCAGGCCTGATGGGCATTATATTAGCGCTTGGGCGAGATCCACCCCTCCGGAATCTAACATACCAGCGGTGAGCGCAGGCACAGTGATTTATATACACATACTTTGGTGAGAGGCATAGATGCCCGGTATTTGTACAGTGCTGAGTGATTGTGTGTGATGAGTGGGAGTTTGAGATAAACAGTTGAGTACTTTGAGAGTGAGACTACCTGGGATTATCACTATGATACATTACGTTTGACATGCATATTTTGACAAGTAGGCATAGAGATTTAACATTCCTCATGCTAGTTGTACTTGGCATATCTTATCAGCGTTGGGCTTAAATTGTTGAACTTAAAAACATGCCTAAATTTCTGTACTGTGAGCAAGCTGAATATGGAAGTTTCTCTGAGTTATTATCATTCTCTTTGTTATATCTGTGTTGTCATTATTTTTGTTCTGACTTTATCCTTCTGCGCTCATCATTGCTTTCAACCCAAGGTTAGTCATGTTACTTATTGAGTACATTTGGTTAGTTGGACTCATACTACACTTTGCACTTCGTGTGTAGATTCAGGTACATCTTGACGCAGATATTGCTTGATCCGGTGCTAGTACCTGCTCGGATATTTCGAGGTAGCTACTATGACAACCGCAAACCTTGACACTCCTTACTTTCATTTTATTCAATATTGTTCTATTTTCTCAAGTCGTTGTACCAGAGTCTCAGACTATGTTGACGCTTAGCAGCTCATGTACTCGGTGACAACAGGATTTTGAGATTGTTGTAGTTGAGTTGAAATTCTTTTTGTCAGTTTTCTATGAGATATTCCACTGTTGTGCTTATTGAATTATGTTTTTAAAATCAAATGCATAGTTGTTATTAGGTGGTCATCTTGGAGCAACTGCTGAGGGGACTTTTTGGTGGGCTGTATTCTACGCTACGATTAGCAGCACACGAAGTGTCCATCTTATTCAGTTATTATATCTTGTCCATTTTATATGCCAGATAGATGTTGTGGTCGTGTTGTATTGTTCTAGTAGATGATCATGCTCTTGTGACACCTGGTATTGGGGTTCCTAGTGGATGTTCATTAATTTATTTCATGTTATTATTATCACTTCACTTCATGATGTATTTATATTCACAAATTTGTTAAAGAAAAGCACATGTTTCTATGAGTGCTAGATTTTATTCTATTTATTTAATAAAAATCTTGATTTTAAATATTTAAAATGCATATCTAAGTGGAGGTTCACGCGTTAGCTTGCCTAGTAGTATAGTTGGAGGCCATTACGACCTATTATGAGGTTTGGGTCATGTCACTGATTGTAGTTCGCCCTTTATTACTTATATTAAAAGTTGAACCCCCCCCCCCC
>MCJB01049235.1:17434-34831 GCA_002018475.1 Nicotiana obtusifolia
CCCCCCCCCCCCATTTACCCATCGTGTAATGAACATCATTATTATTTTTTCATTTACCTCGTGGTTATTACCCAATAGATAAACGTTATGATTAGTCACATTGATGTCATGTCACATCAATATGATTTGCACATTGCATGTCTGGTCACATCAACTGCCTCATCTCATCGGACGTTGATGGGAAATTGATTTTACCGGACTTGATCTGTATTTTAAAGTAAACTCTACCGGCTTCCATGTAATTAAATAGACTGTGCTAGTAATTAAAATATAATTATTTAATTTGAAAATCTCATAGTATTTATTTAAAATGTAGCTACTACAATTGTGTTGTAGTAATTAATATTTTATTTTTAAATGAAAATAAATTTATAGAATCTCCTAATATATGAAAAAGTGGACAATTAGTAATAAAGTGTTTGAAATTTTGAAAAAATACAAACCTTTCGAACTGTTGCTAAATCCATGGGCAGGCAAGAGACAACCTGGCGAACTGAAACATCTTAGTAGCCAGAGGAAAAGAAAACAAAAGCGATTCCCGTAGTAGCAGCGCGCGAAATAGGAGCATCCTAAACCGTGAAAACGGGGTTGTGGGAGAGCAATACAAGCGTCGTGTTGCTAGGCGAAGTAGCCCGAATGCTGCACCCTAGATGGCGAAAGTCTAGTAGCCGAAAGCACCACTAGCTTATGCTCTGACCCAAGTAGCATGGGGCACGTGGAATCCCGTGTGAATCAGCAAGGACCACCTTGCAAGGCTAAATACTCCTGGGTGACCGACAGCGAAGTAGTATCGTGAGGGAAGGGTGAAAGGAACCCCCATCGGGGAGTGAAATAGAACATGAAACCGTAAGCTCCCAAGCAGTGGGAGGAGATTCGATCTCATATAGTTCAATTCCCGTTCCCAACCTATGACCAATATGAGCTCGAAGCGTCCTTCGTAACTACCGAAATTTCTTCGTAGTGGCTCCCTTACATGCCTCATTCCGGAAGGAACCTCAAAGTGGCTCTATGTGACGACCCAGTAAATCGTCTCATGGGTTACTTCTCCGTCTTCCCCAATATCTGTATCATTATGCCTTGTTATCAGTGTTTTAGGTAATTTAATTGAGTAAGTTGCATTCGGAGTGAAATCGGTAAGAAATGAGACACTTAGTCTCTTTCAAGGAGGCTTAAGTTGTAAAAGTCAACTGTATTTTGACTTATGAGTTAGAAGGCTCGGATGTGAATTCCGATGATTCGGTTAGTTTCGGGAGAGGATTTATGACTTAGGGGTGTGATGGGAATTAGTTTTGGAGGTTCCGTGTAGAATTAGGCTTGAATTGGTGAAGTTAAAATTTTGGCGATTTTCGGTTGATAGGCGAGACTTTGATCCGAGGGTCGGAATGGAATTCCGAAAATTGCTGTAGCTTCAATATGTGATTTATGACTTGTGTGCAAAATTTCAGATCATTCGGACGTGGTTTGATCGGGTTTAGATCAAAAGAGCGATTTAGAAGATTTTGAGATCCTTAGGCTTGAATCCGATGCGAATTTGATGTAATGATGTTGATTTGAACGTTCCGAAGGTTGGAGCAAGTTTGAATAATGTTATGGGACATGTTGGCATGTTTGGTTGAAGTCCCCAGGGCCTCGAATGGATTTTGGATGGTTGATGGAGCTTAACTTTGGCATTTCAAGAATGTGTCGATGTCGTATCTTCAAGAATAAGTGGTATAATATTATACAAATGGACTCCAAATTCAGTTTTTATTGGAGCATTAGATCCATATCAAAATTTCGGAGCCATAGCAAAATGAATCGTCCAATTCGGACATCGTATGAGAAAGTTATGCCTATTTTCGCGTCGAGGGAAAAATCTGCAGAAACGTTAGATCTGCGATCGCAGATTGACCGAAGATTGACCGCATTTTGGCACAGAAAATCACGAACTGAGACAGAAATTGGGGCGAGGTTTGCAACCAAAGATGCGAACCGCAAAGGTGAAATGCGAACCGCATTTTTGGCATAGAGAATCGCATTTTTGACCTGACAAGGGTGTTTTAACCCGATTTTTGATGCTTTTTAAGTAGAACTCAGTGTTCATTTTGCCCTACAAGACCCATATTCGTTACCCACGAAGAGGAACACCTCCAAACACCATAGAATCACAACAAATCAACTTCAAAACCATATCCAAAGGAGATTATCTCGTGTAAATTCTTAAAGAAGGGGGTTTGACCATTCTAAACACATTCGGAACTAGAGAGCTCGGATTGAAACAAGTTTTGAAGCAATTCTTGGAGGGTTTCCAAGAGAAACATCGGGGTAAGTATTCCTAACTCAATTTTGAAGGAATTACCTAAGATTGTAGTTGTTTTTAGCATTTTTACTGGTATTTTGGGTTGGAAAAATTGTGGAAAATCCTAAGGCTTAGGTGTGAGGGTTAGAGGTCGATCCGGTGTCGGAATTCGACAAATTTTATATGGTTGAACTCGCGAGAAGATGAAGAACCCGTTGGGGTGAAAAGTACTGAATTTCGAGACGTGGGCTCGGGGCTCAGGTTTTGCTAATTTCGGGATATCTTAGTAAATTTGATTATTTTTGCTTTGGTTTTATTCCCTCAACATATTGTGATGTAATTGTTCTGAATTTGGATAGATTCGACGCACGTGGAGGCCAATTCAAAGGGCAAAGGCGTCGCTGGCTAAGGATTTAGCCGATTTGAGGTGAGTAATGTTTGTAAATGATGAGGGTCCGAAACCCCATATTTGCACCTCATAGAGCTATGTTGAGGTGAGGTACATGCTCGATAATGAGCATGGGGTTGTTTACTTCTGGGGATTGGGACTTGGCCCATCCCGATTGATGATTTCTACTACATACTTGATTGAAATCTAATTGATATCATTGTGATTTGAGCTACTGGCCATATTTGGCCTTTGCGCCGGTTATGTGAACCCTTCAGGGGTAGTTGTCATTTTGTACTAAATCATATTTGGGCTTCGCGCCGATTATGTGAACCCTTCAGGGGTAGTTGTCATTGTTTACTAAATCATATTTGGGTATCTCGCCGGTTATGTGAACCCTTCAGGGGCATTTGTTACTGAATTGATTCATTTCAGAAACTCAGTTTTGAAACTCAAATGATATTTTCAAATGATTTTTATTGGATCGGGTGGCACGCCGCCACAGAATGTAAATTGGATCGGGTGGCATGCCGCCACGGAATGTAAATTGGATCGGGTGGCACGCCGCCACAGAATGTAAATTGGATCGGGTGGCACACAGCCACGAGATGTAATATGCATGGATCGGGTGACACGCCGTCACGAGATATTGCGCTACTGAACCCCCTACTGTAAGAGCCGGGCACCCAGGGTACTCACATTACTCCCTACACCATGTGTGCAGATTCAGGCGTTATCGGTTCCACCCTGAGGTATTGACTACTACTATTGTCAGGGTGGTGATTCAAAGATTACGAGGTAGCTGTTGGCTTCGCAGCCCGTATCTCTTTTATTTTGTTGTTTCCACTTTCTTCAAACAATTGTGCCAAAGATATTGTAATAGTTATTTTTATTATTAGGATTTTATTAGTAGCTCATGACTTTGTGACACCCCGATCTGAGGGCTGTAGTCGGGATGGTTTATTATATTTTTCCGTAATTTACTCCAATTAAATCATACTTATATTATTTTCGTATTATTTAACAGTTAAAATGAAGTTAGTTTGGATTGGGTGGCCGTGTCTTCATGAGAGGCGCCATCACGACCGGGTTTGGATTTTGGGTCGTGACACTCTATTTCATTATATTCCATCCATATCCCAATTTCATTCATTTAATATCCCTTTGGTGTCATTGACATAAAAGATGTCATTTCTAGTCCATCTCTTTTTATTTCTTTTCTATATATGGAAAGTTCAAAAATTATCCCCAAACTGTTAAAAAACAAAAATCATCTTTTTGTTTTTTCCTTTTCATTAGCTCTACATAGGAGGAGTACAGTTTATATATAAGCCAAGGTTTCAGAAAAAAAGGAAATAATATTTTGATTTGAATGCCATCTTTCAACCAATTTTTTGGAAATTCTGTTTATGATAATTGAACATATCTTGCTTCAAACATAGAGTTGCTAAGAGTAAAATTCGAGAAAAAGAGCTGATTGTTTGGGAAATCCTTCAAGAAGTTATGCAGGGACATCCTGCATTGCTGAATAGAGCACCCACTCTGCATAGATTAGGCATACATGCATTCCAACCCGTTTTAGTGGAAGGGCGGCGCTATTTGTTTACATCCATTAGTTTGCAAGGGATTCAATGCTGAGTTCTTGTAGAGTGGAACCATGCAGTTCGAGACAAGAGATAGATCTTCCAAATAACAAGGACTTTTTCGAATAAGCCAATTCATTTGGTACCCTGCAGATCCACTCTTTTTCTTATTCAAATTTCAGCCCCCTGGCTCTGTGTTTTCAGATCGAGAATTATTTGCAAATGTAGATGCTACATAGTTGGTTCTCATCCTTCAAAGACTATGAGTGTAATAAGAGCATACGTTGACAAAAGGATCACCCTAAGATGATCATCTCGCTGCTATTGAGAACGAATTAAATCAGATGGTTCTATTTCTCAATCTTTCTGACTTACTCCTACGAAACCAAGGTCGAAAAGATTGAAATAATCAGTCATTCACAACCACTGATGAAGACGTGTAGGTGGATCGACTCATCAAGTTCCCATTGAAATAGGATCCATACAAGGAAAAGAACTTGCCATTCGTTGGTTATTAGCGGCATCCCGAAAACGTCCGGGTCGAAGTATGGATATCAAATTAAGTTCCGAATTAGTGGATGCTGCCAAAGGGAGTGGCGATGCCATACGCAAAAAGGAAGAGACTCATAGAATAGCAAAGGCAAATAGAGCTTTTGCACATTTTCGTTAATCCATGAACAGGATCTATACATCTCGATCGGAAAAGAATCAAGAGAAAAAGAAAGAATCAGAATTGATCGATAGATTTCTCGAAACAAACGACAAGCAATGGTAGTATTTAACTAATTGCAATAAAATGATAAAAAATTTATATTTTATAAAAATAGGAATAATTATAAATAAATTGCATAAGAGCGAAATATTGTGCAAAATACTACTTTTTATTATTTTTTTGATTAGGAAGCCTGCATAAGTTAATGTTTAAATACGGAGTGTTAACAGAAAGTGGAGCTATCAGGCCGGAATAATGGCATGAGTACTCTGTTACCTAGGACAGTACCTCATGATGTTACATGCGTTGTAGCACTCAAAGCAACCTCACGGCTGGCCTAACTACTGAGTTTGAAATGATCCTTGATGACCCGAACGACCGCTGTAACAACTCTGTAGTGGTGGTGCACTAATCAGAGCTGAAGGTGTACTGAATGCTGGCTGCTCATGACGAGACCCATAAGAATCACGACTGCCCGAAATACGGTGTGCTACCTAAACTGCCAACTTGATCAGCCTGTGAGGATGGCCTCTACCAAATGAACCTCTGCCTTAAGATGAGACACCACTGAAACCACCAAACTGGCGAGGCCTCTTCTCGGATACTGCCACTAATTTGGTTCATCACTAATCTCACGCGTTTGGACTTTATGGTGATTTCATGTAGGTTGAGTTGGTAGCCTCATTTCGACACTACTGTTATGCCTCTTTTGCTATAACAACATTACTGTTGCTCGCATACTTGGTAAATTTTTTTTTGGTTTTGACATTACATTGATATTGTCTCGATGCTTTCGCTCACTGTTGGTATTACTGGATTAAGAATGGATGCCATGCTCAACAAGAATAATTGGTTTGAACAAGATACTACACCATGAGGCCGATGGGAATAATTCTTTGAGGCCACGACCCGTTGTTTGACCCTCGGACCGAGCCCGAAATAAAGAGGTTATGATGATAAAGCATCGGAAAAAGAAAGATGAGAATGTAACGAGCCAATAATACTTCGGATGGCGACATGGCTAGCTACCATAGTTACAACCTAGTGGTTCCCGTTTCATATCTAGACATAAATTGATGTCCGAGCCTCCTATATTATTTTCGAACTATTAACTAAGAACAGTTTTTCAAAAAATATTTCTAATCATTTAAAAAAACATTTTTCCAAAACGTTTTAAAACAAAGCTATTTCAAAAGATGTAACTTTAATAACTTATTTCTACTTCACATTAGTTTACTTGTCACGACCCAAAACCCACTATAGGGCGTGATGTGCCCAACGTTGCCGTTAGGCAAGCCAACATTGAACTACAAACTTAATTATGCATTTTATTATTTTTGAAATCGTAAATTTTATTAGATAAAGAAATCAACGCATTAAGATTATGAAAACTTACAATTTAAATAGAATAGATGATAAAAGTGTGTAAATGTTAAGCAAAACCACAAACAACTTCCAGAACTCCCAAACCCGATGTTACAAGTGCATGAGAATCTACTAAAGAGTGTAATAATAATACAACATCTATCTGGAATATAAAATAGACAGGGTAACGTAAATAAATAAGATGGAGACTCTATAGGCTGCGGTGCGTAGCATAAAAAGCTGCTCACCGTAAAGTCCCCTCTGCAGTTGCGCCTACACACCAAGATGGTCACCAAATGAACCTTCAGACCCTGCACATTTAGTGCAGAAGTGTTGCATGAGTACGTAAATCAACGCGTACCCAGTAAGTATCTAGCCTCACCCTAGAGCAGAAGTGACGAGGTGTCGACATCGACATTTACTAGTGGTTCAATAAATCAATATGATAACTCATAACAGATATGAAGGCAAAACAGTAGTAGTGAGATAAAAACTATAACTAACATAATCCTCCATAAATTTCTTTTAACGATATAAATCTCTCAAATCTCATGTGCATCTCAACATATTTGAAATATCAAGTGCAATCGCAAACGGATATGTAATACCATATAAAAATGCCAGGCCTCAATAGACAGGGGAATCTCGTTAATATCCGGACTGCTAGCGGTATAACGCACGATTATGCCGAGATTGTACGGCACGGTACAGAGTGGTGTGTACACTGTCGAGGGTTGACTGGTGCGAAGCAGAGATGCATCTCAATAAACTGCCAAGGCTTTTGGCCCAATCCATAGAAAAGGAAGAAACTTATCGAATTACGAGTCACGTGCTTACAACACAGGTGCAGGAGCATAAAGTACACATGATTTTTACTGTTTATTAAATATCTCGCCAAATAACTCAAGGTGATAAAGCTTAGCCTAATATATTCCCAAATCAATTTCAATTATAAAGTCACTTAATTAAGCTAGCAAAATGAGTTGAATTAATAAAAAATATTACATGATAAAGTTCTAAGTCTACTTGGACATAAACGTGCTTTTAACTACGTAGGGACTCTCACCACCTCGTGCATACGTAGCACCCAAAACTAGTAGCACATAACAATTTTAATACCTATGGGGCAAATTCCCCCTCACAAAGTTAGACAGGAGGCTTACCTCGCAACGAAGTTCCATAACCGGCTCCAACGCCTCTCTAAACACCTCAAACCAATGCCAATCAATCCTAAACTAGTCAAACAATGTGGAAACAAATAAAAATATATTCCCATACTCATAGTTAATTAATTTGTAATAATTTATAACTCCGCTCAAAAGTTAACCAAGTCAACCCTCGAGCCCACGTGCCCGGATTCCGAAAATTTTTGAAGATGAACAATACCCATTATACCATTAACTCAAATATATAATTTATTCCTAATTCCATGTCCAATTTGGTGGTCAAAATCTAAAAATACCATTTCTAGGTTTTCTTCCAAAAATTCCATAATTTCTATCAAATTTCCATGTTAAAATCCATATATAACCCATGTATTTAACTCAAAACAAGTAGGAACAACTTACCATATGACATATGGCGAAACGATCTTCAAGAATCACCCCAAATCAACCCACATGAGCTCCAAGAACATAAAAATGATGAAATGAGCTCAGAATCCTGAAATTAGATGTTCAATACACCTACCAGGCCTCCTTCTACGTGATCTTGGTCATTATCCATGCGATCGCGATTTCCAACATCGTTTCATTCGTCGCAATCGCAGCCAAAACCTTATAAATTGCAACATATAAACTCCCAAAATCATACCACTGACAGCAGAAGTTCCTTCTATGCGACCACGATTCATAAGACTTGGAGCAGAACTTTGCTCTTCGCGATCGCGAAGAAGGATGCACCAGACCTCAGAAACAACAACTCAAACATGGAAAAATGACCCATAACCCATCTGAAACACACCCGAGGCCCCCGGGACCCGTCCAATCATACCAACCATTCCCAAAACATGATACAAACTTGCTTGAGACCTCAAATCACACCAAAAAACATCCAAACTACGAATCAATGATCAAAATCCTTCTTTCAACTTTCAAACTTTGCCATGTGCGTCCGAATTGCACTTAAACATTCTGGATGACGCCAGACTTTACGTGCAAGTCACAAATCATGATACGAACCTATGCTAACTTTTCACAATAAGCACTAAAATGCTTCCGGACCACCCGATATTCAACCCGAATATATGTCTGTTTACCCTAAAATACGGGTAACAATGGAATTTGTATGTGGTATTAAAGATACGTGACTAGGCCTGATACAATAAAATAAATAGCGATGAATAAAGACTGATTTTAAATAAACGAGAGAATAAACAAACCACTAAGGTTGAATGACTTTGCCGTGACGAAATGATCAATGATGAAAATAGACGGTTTATGAAGAAGATAGCTAAAAATGATAACTGTATTACTGATAGTATGTTGTTCCTTCTACAATAGAATTGAGTTCTTTTTATAGGAGGATAAAAAGGAATTCTACATAAGGTAAAAAACCTAATTACAGGGTAAAATATCCCTAAAAATATTGGGTTCAACGTCTCTGATGATTGGGGCCGTGATTCCCGCCGAGATAACTGCATATCACGAGATTTACGGCCCTACCGTTACGCGAATTAACTCCGAACATTCCGAAATTCGATTCCGACAATGTGTACTAGTCATAAAACATGAACTAAAGCTACTCAAGGCCTCAAACTACTAAACAACATGCTAGAGCTCAAAACGACTGGTCGGGTCATTACATTACTAATGTTTTCTTCTTTCTTTGCGAGGTACCCTACTTGAAGCACTTCGAAGAACAAACTCGGAGAAATGGCATTTATGCGAGGTGACGAGTGTATATGTGCCGTCATGGGATTTAGCGTATTAGGTTGGACTATTTACTTCCATGACTTCATTTATTCCATGTTATCTCTTGGTATATGCTTTAATTACTACATATTCTTACTTGATATCTATGCTTTACTTGTTAATTGTTATTTAGTTGTTACTTATTTGTATTTTTTCATTTGTCACTTAATAAATGCTTACCTACTACATGTTCTTACATGCTTTAATTGTATGTTCTCATTGCCACCTGTTTTTACTTGCTTTTATTGTTCTTATATTACTTGATGCTCTCTATCATGATGTTTCGATTATGTGAGTCATTAGCTATTTCAGTTTTAATGTTTTGCTAGTGTTTGGGAATTTTGAAGTACTAGCTATTCTCTATTTGTATTGATAGTTCCATATTGCTCCGCATGTTTCATCCCTCTTTTGTGTTCATATTTTGTAAATAGTGTTGTTCGGTTGTTTATGTTGATAAATTGATATTAGGTGATCCGGTGCCGCAACGAAACTGAAATGAATGAATATTGGGGGATCAAGTTGCAAGTCGCAACTGAATAGGAAATAATATGATATTGATATTGGAGATGAGATGAACGTTGTATAAGATATTGTGTTGAAACTTGGGATCGGGTTGCACGCCACAACAGATTTGATGTGTTGGAGTTATTCGTTATGTAGAGTTATTCTTTTTATCATGATATGAGGTTTGAGATCATGTTATTATGGGGCCCTCTAGTAGTTGACCTTCGGGTCCGTTTATATGAGTTTATTGCTTTATTTCTATTCTTATTTTTTGTTATTATTATTTCGTAATAGTTTATTGTGAGTGACTTGCCATAACCTCGTCGCTACTTCGTCGAGGTTAGGATTAAAACTTACAAAGTATATGGGGTCGGTTGCACACATACTATACTTCTGCACTTCTTGTACAGATAGCAGTGTTGATCCCAGCAGTGCGTAGCGGAGATTGCTTGAATTCAACTGCTTTTGGAGACTTGAGGTAGAGTTACTGACGTTTGCAGTCCCCGAAGTCCCCTTCTACCCTATCTTTATTGTTTTCCTTATATCGAATAGTTCTAATTCATTCTGACTTTATCTGTAGATTTCTAATATGCTTATGTATTCGTGACTCCATATTTCTAGGATATGTTTAGAGCACGCTACGTTGTATTTACCTTACCTATTTCAGACTATTATAGCTTCATATTATTAATGTTTTGTATTATGTTGTTAAAACTATTTAAATAACTAGCTAATGTTGACTTTCCTAGCAAGTGAAATGTTAGGCGCCATCATGACCCCGAAACTTGGATTCCGGATCGTGAGAAGTTGGTATCAGAGCACTAGGTTGCATAGGTCTCACGAGTCATGAGCAAGCTTAGTAGAGTCTGGAGGATCTGTATGGAGACGTCTATACTTATCTTCTAGAGGATATAGAGCTTTAGGAAAATTTCACTTCTTTCTTTCTCTATCATGCGACATTATTCTATTACTAAATTTTGAACCATTTTATTCTTGTTCTTTTGTATAAAGTAAGGACACGTACATCATCTACAGCTGGGCAGGAGCCAAAGCCCCTTGTTGTATCCACTACCGGGGGTGGGGGAGGGGCCGAGGATGAGGAAGATCTTAGCCTAGAGCACGTGCAGCAGCACCCATTGCAGAGCCTTAGATCGAGCATGAGGAAGAGATCCTTACTCAGACCGCACCTGTCGGACCCGCTCAGGTCCTGAAGGAATTCATTGCTACCCTCGTACTTTAGGACGCCCTAGTCTGCTTAGTGGGCCTTGTAGAGAGTTTGGCCATGGGCAGAGTATTTCCTATGGCACCAGGTGTCTCTTAGGCAAGGGGAGGAGCTCAGACTCGCACCACTCATACTCTGGAGCTAATGGCTCCCCTCTATAAGACTCTAGTGGTTCCAGTAGTTGGAGTAGTTCATTTCGTTATTGCTACACAGTTCGGGGAGAGGCCCCCATTGTCTTCTGAGCGATTGATGAGGTTGGATAAGTTCACCAAGCTCTTTCTTAATAATTTTGGTGTTACACCATCTGAGGACCCACATGATTAGTTGAACAGTTGCCACGAGGTGTTGCAAGTTGACTTCGTAGTGTTTCAGATGACCAGCTCTGCCAAGAGATTATGGCAGGATTATGTTCAAGCCAAACCAGCAAGTTCACCTCCACTCACTTAGGATCTATTTTCGTAGCTATTTTTGTAGAAGTTCATTCCTTTTACTCCAAGAGAGGAGTATCGCAAGCAGTTTGATCTCGTCGTAGTCCATGAAGTCCCTTTCTACCAAATCTTTAATGTTTTCCTTACTCCGATTAGTTGTAATTCATTCATACTTTATCTGTAGAATTCTAGTATGCTCATGTATTCGTGACTCAAGATTTCTGGGATATGTTTAGACTCGCTACATTGTATTTATCACACTATTTCAGACTATTACAGCTTCGTATTATCAATGTTTTGTTTTAAATTGTTAAAACAGGTTAAGTAACTAGCTAACGTTGGCTTGCCTAGCAAGTGAAATGTTTGGCGCCATCATGGCCCTAAGGTTTAGATTCTGGGTCATGACAACAAGGTAAGAGAGTAAGTGATTTCTACTTGACTTTGATGCTATAATTTTGTTTCTCTATGGATTATTACACCTAGATTATGGAATTAAGAAGAGAATTTTGGGGGGTTTTGTGTCTACCTATTGAAAATAAAACTAGGAATTTGATAGTTGATTTGGACTCGATTTTGGAATCTAATCACATATTTGGACTCGTGGGGTTATACATTGTCGGGATTTACCCCTTGTCTCGGGGTTTAAGTGTACGGGTTTATAGTTGCCTTTTTTTGACTTTTAGGGAATTGGGTAAAGTTAGAACTTTATTATTTAGAATTGATTCCTATAGCGTTGTACATATGTTATTGAGTTGTTTTTTGTTAGATTTGAGCCAAACAGAGGTAATTTTGATAGGAAAGGCTATTTTAGAGGTTTGATTTGGGCTTATTAAGGTAAGTATCTTGCCCAACCTTGTCTGTGGAAATATCCCTTAGGGTTTGGCCTTATTTGCCTAATTGCGTTATATAAATAGAGACATGTACGGGAGGTGACTTGCGTGTATATGAGTGCTATGTGTGGTTTATGACCGAATTAGACCTTAGGTTTCTAATATGCCTTATTTTGATGATAAGCTATATATAAATCATGGTTAATCACTTTGTGACTACATGAACTTGATTGCTACAATTGATTTAGTCGTAGTCATGCATTATGTATTGGACATTCATCCGCATTTTATTATTGTTATTATCATTTCCTTGTGTACCTTGTTGACAAATTATGAGCATATATCTGTTGATGATAATTTGGCATATTGCATTGTTATGATTATTTCACATGTGGACATGTTGGACAGATTGATTGGGTGTTGGAACGAGGGTTTAACATGCGATTGTGATGATATTGTCGCACGACGTCTTTGCCGTGCGATTGTTATTGATATTGTGGCACGAGGTCTTTGTCGTGCTATTATGCTTGATATGGTGCATGAAGACTTGATGCGATTGTGATTGTTGTTATGCACAAGGTTGTTGTCATGCAGCGTGTGGATGCATATACATCCCTCTAGGGTCTCTCTCTCATGTTCCTCTCTTGATGGCAGACATGCGGATTGTGGTACCAATTGATAATTGATTATGCACATGTGGCTGTATAAGGGTGGCATTATTGATTATGCACATGTGGCGGTACAAGGGTAGCATTTCACTGTTGATGTTCATGTGGCGGTATAAGGGTGGCATTTCACTTTTGATGTTCATGCGATAGTATAAGGGCGACATCATTCTCGATATTCATGTGGCTGGTACAAGGGTGGCAGTCTTGATCATGCACATGTATTCTTTAACCTTTATCATGTATTTCAACAAGTTTTAAAGTTGCACCGTACATATACATACACACACGCGCACACACACACACACACACACACACACATATATATATATATATTGCACAGGTTCTTTGATTAGGATCGGTAGGGAGACGTCTGTATTTCTCTTCGAGAGGCTACCGAACTGTTAAGAAAACACCACACTCTTTCATTCTTTATCGTGCAGATTTGTTATTCTCGAAGTGTGAACCTTTACTTTTCTATTCTCTTACAGATGGTAAGGACACATTCTGTGGGATCAGCTGACCAGGCACCAAAGCACCCTTTAAACCATGAGAGGCAAGGGCCGAGGTAGAGGACAAGATGAGGCACGCACCGTAGCTAGAGCCCCTACTTGAGCAGTAGTTGTAGAGACACCAATAGCTCCAGTTGAGGAGAAGGAGCCCCAGCATGTTGAGCATGCACTTGAGGGACCTATCGCGAGACCGGGACTATAGGAAACTCTAGCTCACTTCATGAGTATGATTGAGAGTTTGGCCCATGCAGGTTGATTCCGGTTGCACTAGCTACTTCACATGTTGGGGAAGGAGAGCAGACCCCCCCTCCCCCCCCCCACACCAGAGCAGAGAGCTCATGCTTATCAGACTATGAATTTTATGCTAGTATAGCCAGTAGTTGCAGTTTGTACTGAAATAGGGCTAGTCGTGTTTGCTGTGGAGCATAAGAGGTTGGAGAGGTTTCAGAGACTTCGTCCTCCCAATTTCGGTAGAGGGGTTTTGAGGATGCATGTGATTTCTTGGATTAGTGTCATCGGATACTTCGTACCTTTAGTTTGGTGGAGTCGAATAGGATCAATTTTTCTACATTTCAGCTGACGTAGCTAGCATATAAATGGTGGCAGACCTGTGAGGCGAGTACGCCAGTTAATGCATCACCACTTACATGGTCCTAGTTCTCCGATCTTTTCTTGGGGGAGTTTATCCTGCGGACCCGCAGGGACGAATTGAATACTGAGATAGAGCATTTGTGTTAGGAGGGTATGACTGTGACCCAGTATGCTATGAGGTTTACAGAGTTATCACACTATACATCTTCTTTGGTCTCTACTAAGAGGGAGAGTGTTCATATATTTATTATGGCACTCAACTACAGCCTTAGATTTTGGATGGCACAGGAGATGGGGACTGAGACTGCATTTAATCAGGCTTTGGAGATTTCTAGGAGGCTAGAGCGTATCCGCAAGCAGGAGAGGGAGGATACGGAGGCGAAGAAGCCTCGTGGCTTTTTAGGGTTTTGTGGCTCCTACTCTAGGGAAAGGGTCATCAAGGTAGAGGCTATGTTAGTCGACCTGTTCAATCTACACTTCAGGTTTCACGTAGTACTCTAGCTAACCATGGATTTTAGAGCACTTGTACCAAACCATCATCCTTCAGTGCACCTCCTGCACGGTGTTCCTAGAATGATTATTCTAGTCTTATGGGGCATATGTCCAGCAGCCACGTTAGTAGAGAGGTTGTTATGAATGTGGTGATACTAGGCACATAATGAGAGATTGTTCCAGGCTTCAGAGTAATTCAGCAGGGTACTCATGCTGTGATTTGTGCTACAGATGCTACTCCACCTACACAACCAGCTAGAGGTGAAGGACATGCGGGTAGAGTTCATCCTAGAGGAGAAGGATAGGGCCCTTATTATGCTTTCCCTGGTAGGATTGAGGAAGTCGCATCAGATGCAGTCACTACAGGTATTGTTTTGGTCTGTTATAGAGATGCTTCAATATTATTCGATACAGGTTCTACTTTTTCATATGTGTCGTCCTACTTTGTTTCATGTTTGGATATGTCTCATGATTATTTAGAAACTCTTGTTTTTGTGTCTACACCAGTTGGAGATTTTATTATGGTGGATCATGTCTACCGTTCTTGTGTGGTTTCCGTTAGGGATATGAAACTATGGTTGATCTTTTGTTGCTTAATATGGTGGATTTAATTTGATTTTGGGTATTGTTTTTTTATCTCCGTACGATGCTATTCTTTATTGTCACGCTAAGACCATGACGTTAGCTATGCCATGGTTGCCACGGTTGGAAGGAGAAGTTCCTTGGGTCATATTCCTAGTAGAGTGATTTCCTTTCTGAAGGCTCAATGGATGGTTGAAAATGGGTGTTTGGCGTACTTACCCTTTGTAAGGAATGTCAGTGCTGATACTTACCCTAAGATGGCTTTCAGGACCTGTTCTAAGTTTTTGGTGATGTCTTTTGGTCTAACTAATGCCCCGGTAGCTTTCATGCATTTGATGAACAATGTGCTCCAGCCTTATCTATATTTCTTTGTCATTGTGTTCATTAATGACATCTTGGTATATTCCCGTAGTAAGGAGGAGTACGAGAATCATTTGAGGATAGTGCTTCAGGTTCTGAGGAAGAAGAATTTATATGTCAAGTTCTCTAAGTGTGAGTTTTGGTTTGATTCAGTGGCATTCTTAGGCCATGTGGTGTTTAGCGGGGGGATTAAGATGGATCCAAAAAATATTGAGGCGGTTCACAGTTGGCCAAACCTTCTACCGCTATAGAGATCCGGAGTTTCCTAAAATGGCTGGGTATGTTTGCACCTTGTAGAGGGGTTGAGCTATTAAAGGATTATGATATCCCTATTCGCTATCATCCAAGGAAGGCCAATGTAGTGGGAAATGGCTTGAGTAGGAAGGAGGAGAGTATGGGGAGTTTAGCATTAATTATAGTAGGGGAGAGGCCTTTAACAATGGATGTTCATGTGTTGGCCAATTTGTTGGTGATTTTTGACATTTCCGAGCCGAGCAGAGTTCTTACATGTGTTGCATCTCGGTCGTCCTTGATTGAGAGAATTAAGGCTCGTCAGTATGATGATTTCCACTTGCTTGTTCTTAAGGACATAGCGCAGCACAGTGATGCTAAGGAGGTGACTATTGGTGATGATGGGTTATCACGACTTCAGGGTCGAGTTTGCGGTCCTAATGTTGAAGGCTTGAGAGAGTTGATTCTTGAGGAGACTCATAGTTCGTGGTATTCTATTCATCCAGGCGCTACATGATGTATCGTAACTTAAAGCAGCATTACTGGTAGAGGAAGAAGGACATTGTTGGGCATGTTTCTAGGTGTATGAATAGCCAACAGGTCAACTATGAGCATCAGAAACTAGGTGGTTTGCTTTAGAAGGTTGATATTCCTGAGTGGAAGTGAGAGCATACTATGATGAACTTAAGGAAGTTCGATGCTATTTGGGGAATTGTAGATCGGTTGACCAAGTTGGTGCATTTCATTTTTGTTTTGACTTCTGACACTTCGGAGCTATTGGCTAGGATCCACATCAAGGAGATTGTTTTCCTGCATGGTGTACCCATTTCTATCATCTCAAATAGCGTCACTCAATTTACTTCGCACTTTTGGAGGGTGGTTCAGCTTAAGTTGGGCACGCAAGTTCAGTTGTGTACTGCATTTCACCCTCAGAGTAGACGGGTGGTCCGAACAGACCATTCAGATCATGGAGAATATGTTGAGGGCATGCCATATTGATTTCGGAGATTAGCGGGACTAGTTTTTACCTGTAGGCGGAGGTTGCCTACAGCAACAATATCAGCTTACTATCTATATAGCTCTATACGAGGCCATACATGGGATGCGGTATCATTCTCCAATTGGTCGTTTCGAGCCTGGCAAGGCTAGGTTATTGGGGAAGGGCTTGGCTCATGATGCTTTGGAGAAGGTAAAGTTGCTTCAGGAGAGGCTTCGCACAGCCCAGCCTAGATGGAAGAGTTATACGGATCGGAAGGTTCGTGATGTGGCTTTCATGGAGGGAGAGAAGGCTCTTCTTATATTTTTGCCCATGAAGGAAGTGATGAGGTTTGGGAAGAAGGTAAACTTGAGCTCGAGGTTTATTGGTCCTTTTGAGGTATCGGAGAGAGTTGGCGAGGTTGCATATAGACTTGCTTTGCCTCCTAGTATTTTTGGAGTCTATCCGGTAATCCAAGTTTCTATGCTTCGGAAATATCATGTAAATAAGTCCAATGTTTTGGACTTTAGCACAGGAGCAGTTGGTTGAAAATATGGCTTATGAGGAGGAGCCGATAGCCACTTTGGATCGGTAGGTTCGAAATCTTAGGTCTAAGGAGATTGCAGTTACTGAAGGTGCAGTAGAGAGGTCAATAGTCGAGGAGCCTACTTGGGAGACGAGCATGATGTGCGGAGCATATGTCCTCATCATTTTGGCATTTCAGTTATGAGTCTAAACTCGTTCGAGGACGAACTTTTGTTTGGGG
>MCJB01049235.1:35171-47049 GCA_002018475.1 Nicotiana obtusifolia
TATGGGAATGTTTTGGAGTTGTTTGGAACTCTTAGTTTCATTATTGGAAGCTTATGTTATAAGAGCTAACCAAGATTTGACTTTTGTGTAAACGACCTCAAATTCGTAATTTTCATGATTACAACAGGTTCGTGTGGTGATTTTTGACTAAGGTGTATGTCTGAATTTTAATTTGGACGTTCCTTGGATAATTTGGCTCTATTTGTCGAGAGTTGAAAATTTGACGGTTTAGAAATTTAATAAGTTTGACCAACATTAAGGCTATTGGGTTCAAATTATTGTTCCGAAACTTGGAATATGTCCATTTTTATTTGAAACTTGTTTGCAAAGTTTGGTTTCGTTTGTATTTGATTCGGTATGAATGAGACACTTAGTTGTGAATATTGAAGCTCCTGAACTTGAAGGCTTGCATGATGTATTTTGGTGTTGGATTCGTGGTTATGGATGTTATTTTAAATTTTTTAGCTTGCGAGCAAGTTCGTATGGGTTTTATTTCCTTGTGTGGGTGTTTGGTATGGGACTTGAGGGGCTTGGGTGAGTTTCAAATTATTTTTGGGAAGGTTCAGATTTTGTTGGTGTTGCATACCATGCAATTGTGAAGATTTGCTCACAATAGTAGAGTCCTTATCGCTTTTACAAAGGATGCCTGAGAAGGCCAACTTCGAATTTGTGAAGCTGGTGTTGCAATCATGATATCCACAATTGCAAAGGGGAGTTTGCATTTGTGACACTTTGTCGCATTTGCGAGCTTCTTGGTCACAATTGCAACGACTAAAGCTGAGAGATCCAATTCGCATTTGCGAGCCTTTTCTCGCATTTGCAAGCCTCGCAACTGTAAACCCCTGGTCGCATTTGCGACTTCTGCAGTTGATTATTAAGAATAGATTTCGGGATTTAGACCCATTTCTCATATTTTGAGACCTAGACTTGGAGAGGAGCAATTTGTTAAGAGGATTTTCACACAAGGCAAGAGGGTAAGTGATTTCTACTTGATCTTGATATTATATCTTGTTTCCTTATGGATTATTAGACCTAAAATATGGAATTTGGAAGAGATTTTTCGGGGTTTTTGACTATATCTTGAAAAATAAAATTGGGGATGTGAGAGTCGAATTGGAGTTGATTTTTGATTCTAATCACATATTTGGACTCGTGGGGTTATGGGTAGTTGGGATCTACCCCTTGACTCGAGTTTTGACAATGTGAGTCCGGAGTTGAGTTTTGTTGACTTTTTGAGAATTGGGTAAAGATTTAGACTTTATTGTATGGAAATTGATTCACGTAGTATTGTTTGATGTTATTGAGTTATTTTTGGCTTGATTCAAGTCGGACAGAGGCCTTTTTTAAACGAAATGACTATTTTAGACATTTGATTTAGCCTTAATGGGTAAGTATCCTGCCTAGCCTTGTGTCGTAGAATACTCCTTAGGATTTGGTCTTGTTTACCTAACTGTATATGTAAAAAGCGATGTGTAAGGAAGGTGACGAGCGTGTACACAGGTGTTATGTATGGTTTATGACCGGATTAAACCGTAGGCATCTAATATGTCTTATTTCAATGATATTCTTTATATGAAACATGCTTAATCACTTTGTGACTACATGAAATCGATTGCTACAATTCATTTAGCCATAGTCATGCTTTATATGTTGAACAATCATCCACATTTTATTATTATCAATTCCTTGTGAACCTTGCAAATTATGAGCATATGTCTGTTGATGATAATTTGGAATATTGCATTGTTATGATTATGACATTGATATGTTTGGCAGATTGATTTGGTGTTGGCACAAGGTCATTACCGTGCGGCTGTGACTGATATTTTGGCACGAGGTCTTTGCGGTGCATTTGATTGATATTGTGGCATGAAGTCTTTGTCGTGAGATTGTGATTGTTGTTAGGTACGAGATTGTTCTTTTGCAACATGTGGATATAGATCTATTCTCTTAGGGCTGCTCTCTAAGGTTTCTCTCTTGATGGTGTACACGCGGATTGTGGTACCATTCATGGTGGTATAACGGTGGCATTCTTGATTATGCACATGTGGCGTTACAAAGGTGACATTTCACTATTGATATTCTTGTGGGGGTATAAGGTTGACATTTCGCTGTTGATGTTTATGTGATGGCATATGGGTGTAATTTCACTATTGATTTTCATGTGGCGGTACAAGGGTAACATTCTTGACCATGCACATGCATTCTTTAAGCTTCGTCATGTATTTAAGCAAGTGTTTAAGTTGCATTTAACATGCTATCATATGCCTCTGTTTCTATTTGTTGATTCAGCTATCAAAATTGATTTTTCCAATGTTTAGTTGATATCACATGTTTTAACAAGATCGATGGTATTGTATTTTGTTATACATTCTTCTTGCAAGTTATGATATATGTTGCCCAGATTCTTTGATTAGTGAGTATCATATGACTTGAACTTCGTAACTACTTCACTGAGGTTAGTCTTGATACATACCAAGTACATATTGTTCCGTACTCATACTATACTTTTGCATAATTTTGTGCATATCCATGGATTGGCAGCAGTGGACTTTGAGAGTAACTGCATACGCTGTTCGCGAGGATTCACGGTAGTACTGCATGACCACAGTCCCTTGGAGTCCCATCATTTATGTTGATACTGTTATTTTCACACTCAACATTATTGTATTTGAGACTTCATTATGTATTTGGTTTATAACTTATGACTTCGTACTACCTGATTTTGGGGAGTTGTATTGTGTATTACCTTTTTGGCTTATGTCATAACTATTTCGCTATTTATGTTAATTCTAACTTATTCAATCATGTTTTGATGGTTTGATTTTGCTAATGTCATTTGCTTACCATCTTGAAGATTAGGTGTCATCATGACCCCTTTGGTTGGGATTTAGGTCGTGACAACATAGGGCGCTCCCTTTTTTTCTTTGGTTCTTTCACTTTCTTTTATATTTTTTTCACTTTCCTTTATTTGTTTCATTTTGTTGTTATTTCTCCTTTATAATAAATTCTTGCACTCTTTTCACTTTCTTTTTTGTTTCCTTTTTTTTTTATAGTCATTTTTTCCATTTTCTTTTTCTTTTCCTTTTTCTTTTTCTTTTTCACCGTATTTGTTTCTCGTCTAAATTTGTTAATAACTTTCTGATTTTATTTTTTTTATTTTTTTATTTTTGTTCTTTCCAGTAAAATCTCTCGTCCGAAACATTTGTCGCTTTTTTTTTTACTATTTTTATTTTTTCCATTTTATTAGTATTTTTTATATTTTATTTTTTCTTTTTGGATAAAATTGTGTATTCTTTTTTAGTTGTTTTTTCTGTTTTCTTTTCATTTATTTTTTGGTAGCTATTTTTTCTTTTTTTTTTCTTTCCAGTAATAATCTTTCATTCACTTTTTCACTTTATTTTTTCTTGTCTTATTTTTTTTCTTTTAATTGTATTTCTTTTTCTTAATTTTGTCCTTTCTAGTAAAATATCTTTGTCCAAAATTTGGCTACTTTATTTCCCTTTCATTAATAATTTTCATTTTAGTTTTTCTTTTGTCTTTTTTCCGCAAAATTCATCTGCCAAAACTTTTATTACTTTCTTCCCTTTTTGTTCTTATTATATAAATAATCAAGTCCTAACATTTGCATTGGGGTATTTTCTATATAATCACTAATCGATTAAACTATCCAAAGTTGTCGTGTTATTTTTCTAGATTCTTTTAATCTTTTTATTTAAAATTTGTAGATGAACTTCTTTTGTAATTTTCTAAGAAACTGTAGACTTTTTGAAAATAAAAAATTTGTTACTCGTTTTACCCTTTTTATTGATTAATCCTAAAGTTTGATATACTACTATAATCATGGTATACTAATATTAGTATAACAAGAATATTAAGAATACCATAATTCAGCATTAATTATACTGTCATAATGTCTAGTATCCCCAGAATATTGAGAATATCATAATTCAACAGTAATCATGGTATACCAATGTGTATTACACCATGAATATTGGGTATACCATTTAATATACTCAAACAAAGTATACCATGATTCAATATTAATCTTGTTACCAATGTGTAGTTCACCAAGTATATTGAGAATACCATAATTCATCAATAATCAGGGTATACTAATGTGTAGTATATCGGGAATATCAGATATATCATTTAACATACTCAAATAAAGTATACCATGATTCAACACTAATATGGTATACCAATATGTAGTATTCCAAGAATATTAGCTATTCCATTTAACATACTCAAACGTAGTAATATACACAAGAAAAATGGGAGTACTATATAACATACTCAAACAAAGTATAGCATGTAATTACGGTTCTTAATGTGTAATATACCAAGAATATTCGAATAAGATTTATCATACTAAATAAAGTATACTAAGTATACATAGCGTATCAACATGGCCTGAATGATCAGGCCGATCAATTTATGTATTTGAGATCGGTTTCCCTATTTGATGCTTCTCGTATGTATGTTTGCTGTTTGATGACTTATAGGGATATTTGGGTTGGTTTCGTGAAGGTTTAAGAATGATTTAAGTACTTAGTTTTTTTTATAGCTTACGTTGTAAGAGTTGATCAAAGTTTGACTTTTGATTAGACGACCTCAAATTGAAAATTTGATAGTTCCAATAGGTTTGTGTGGTGATTTTAGACGTAGAAGTATGTCCAATTTTAATTTAGAGGTTCATAGGGTGTTTTTGCTCTATTTGTCCAAAGTTGACAATTTGAAGGTTTGGAAAGTTTATAAGTTTGACGGGGAATGGACTTGGATGATATCAAATTCGGATTGTTGTTTCGGGACATAAAATAGGTTTGTTCTGTCATGTTGGAACTTGTATGCAAAGTTTGGATATAATCCAGATATGTTAGTCTTAACTCTGACGCTTGGTTTGAAGTTCAGAAGTTCTTGAACTTAATAGAAGTTCAACTTGTGTATTGATCTTCGATTAATTAATATGATGTTATCGTATGTGACTAGAGGCTTTGGATACATTCAAGTAGTGTTTATGGACTGTTGGTTAGACTGGACAAGGTCCCGAGAGGTTCGGATGTATTTCAAATGAGTTTCGGACCATTTTGAAGTTGAGTGACAGTTCTGGTGCTAGTGTGCCGCACCTGTGAGGCTTGGTGCGCAGGTACGACATAGCACCTGCGGGTGAGGTGGGAGCAGATGCGCAGGGGAGATGGAGCTTGGACTTTGCTCTTGCAGACACCCATGCGCAGAAGTATAAGCACAAAAGCAGACAAGATTGTGCACCTGCAGTACCGCAGAAGAGATTGAGTGTTGCAGGTGCGGGGTTGGCTGAATGGAGGATTTCACGCAGATGCGAGCTAATTCTCTCGAAAACTAGTATGTAAGAAGCGCTTTTTTTATCCGGTGAAGCGGAACCACTGGCTGTCTTTTTATCTCGAAGAGTTAGCTCTTTTTTTATTATTTGAAGTTTGAAGTTCGGCTAGAGGTGATTTTTTGATGGGTTTTCACCACACCTTTGAGGGTATGTTATCCCTACTTCATTTTGATGATAAATCTTGTTTCCCTATGGATTATTACACATATATTATGGAACTTTAAGGTGAATTTGGGAGTGTTGAGTTAAATTTTGTAGACTGTAAATTAGGGTTTTGAACTATGATTTGGACTTGATTTTATGGGTAGTCATGATTTATCCCTTGGTTCGGGTTTGACCATGTGGGCCCAGTTTGAGTTTTGTTGACTTTTTGGAAATTAAATAAAGATTGAAGCTTTATTGCTTGGAATTGATTCCAATAGCTTCATGTGACGTTATTGATTTTTTTTGGATATATTCGAGCCGTTTAAAGGCCGATTTGTGAGAGAAAGGCATTCTTTGAGTATTCATTTCGCTTTTTTGAGGTAAGTATCTTGCCTAACCATGGTTTGAAGCACTAGTTTCTTGAATTATTATGATGGACACATGCCAAGGGTGACGCACAAGCGGGGGATGAGCATGTGTGCGTGCAACGGATTTTATCTATGTTCGGGGTAGTCCTTAGACTATGTTATGACTTGTATTGGGTACTATGATTCTTAATATCATGCTTCATATGTTTGTACCCGTTCGTGAGCTTCTTGAATCATAGTAGAGAACATATGTATCTTAATTACCTGTTCAAACATGATAATTGCTATTTTTTTGTGTAACCACCTAATCTGAGTTGTGGTAGCACACTTCGCATGTACATACACCTTAGCATGTTACTTTTATTAGTACCTAATATGTGATTTGATATCCATTGTTCGTATACGTGTATTCATGTATACCCTTTATGTGTGATATGGACTGGATTGGTAGCACGTGAATGTTTCGTGCGGGTTGAGTTATGATAGAACGCGAGAGGTCCGTGCGATTGTTATATTGTGGTATGTTATTTGTCCATGCAGCGAGTGGATAAGGATTCATACCCCTAGGGTCATCCTCTCATGTTTCTCTCTTTATGACGTACACGCTGTATGAGGAAAAAACTAATCAATAATTGGTATTTGCGTATCTTCTCTATATGCAAACACCTTGGGTGTATACATGATTTATAGCATTGCTTCTCTATATGCTATTTGTGGAATGTATACATGCCTGTTTAGGCATATCTTCTCTATGTGCTACTTTGAATAAAGAATAAGGGCACGATATATATCTTCTCTATATGTTAACCTGTGCACATTGGCTTGATTGTTTATGCATATCAACTTTAGGGTGCTAGGATATTCTCAAATATTGACTTGAGATTGGATTATCATTAGTTGAAGATCAGGGCTCCGGTCATTCCAAAGATGGCTTTTAGGATCAGTTATGGCCACTATGAGTTCTAGGTGATGTCTTTTGTCTTCCCTAATGCCCCAATATCTTTCATGCATACGATGAACAGTCTGTTTTAGCCTTAATTTGATTGCAATCATTCCCATTGAAGATATCTTGGTATATTCCCAAAGTAGGGACGATTATGCTTCAGATTTTGACGGAGAAGAAGTTGTATGCTAAGATCTCCAAGTTGTACGCTAAGAAGTTGGACCCAGTGGCATTCTTGGTCCACATAGTGTCCACTGATGGGATCAAGGTGGATTCGAAGAAGATTGAGACGGTTCAGAGTTCGCTTAGACCTTCTACCATACGGAGATAAAGAGTTTATTAGGTTTAGCTTGTTACTATTATGGGTATGTGGAAGGATTATCACCTGTAGCAACTCTATTAACTAAATTGTCTCAGAAGGGTGCTTTATTCAGATGGTCAGACAAGTGTGATGAGAGCTTTTAGAAACTCATGACTACTTTGACTATAGCTCCAGTTATGTATTGCCCTCAAGATTGGGGATGTATACTATTTATGTGCTGCTTCACATGTTGGTCTTGGATGTGTGTTGATACTGGTCGTTAGGGTGATTGCATGTGCATCTCGCTAGTTGAAGACCCATGAAAAAAGCTATCTGGTCTATCATTTGGAGTTGGCAACTACTGTGAACGTGCTCAAAGATTTGGAGGCATTACATATGTGCATATCTTCTGAGGTTTACAGTGATCGCTGAAGTCTCCAAAATTTGTTCAAATAATATGATTTGGATTTGGGGCAATGGAGATGGTTGGAGTTGTTGAATGATTATGATATCACTATGTTGTATCATCGGGGGAAGGCTAGTGTGGTAGCAGATTTCTTGAGTAGAACGGCTAAGAGTATAGGGAGTTTGGTGTTTATTCTAGCTATGTAGAGGCCCTTAGATATAGATGTTCAGGCATTGGCCAATAGATTGGTGAAATTATTGGAGCCGAGTAGAGTCCTTGCTTATGTTGTATCTCAGTCATCTTTGTCTGAGTGCATTAAAGAACATCAGTATGATGATCCCCATTGGCTTGTCCTTAGGGACATAGTGCAACGAGGTTGTACCAAGGAGGTGGCTATTGATGATGATAGTGTGTTGCGACTTCAAGGTCAAATTTGTGTTCCTAATGTTGATGTATGAGCGAGTCGATTCTTGAGAAGGCTCACGGTTCGAGGCATTCTATTCGCCCATATGCTACAAAGATATATAGTGACATGAAGCACCATTATTGGTGGAAACGAATGAAGAAGGTTATTATCGGGCATGTTTCACGGTGTTTGAATATTTAGCAGATCAAGTATGAGCATCAAAGACTGGGTGGTTTGCTTCAGAGGTTAGATATACCAGAGTGGCAGTGGGAGCACATTACTATGGACTTCATGGTAGGTGTTCTATGGACTTTGAGGTAGTTCCATGCTATTTGGGTCATTGTGGATCGATTGACCAAGTCGGTGCATTTCAATCCGGACATGATTTCTACACTTCAGAGAATTTTGCTCGAATCTACTTCCATTGATCGCTTGCATGCTGTACCTATTTAAATCATCTTGGATCAAGGCACTCAGTTTACATCGCACTTTAGAAGAGTCGTATAGTGTGAGTTGAGCAAGCAGGTTGAGTTGAGCATTGCATTTCACCCTCAGATGGATGGGCCATGTGAGAGGACCATTCAGATTTTGGAGGATATGTTGAAGGCTGACGTTATTGATTTCGGGGGTCAGTGGGATTAGCTTTTTACCTTTAGCAAAGTTTTCCTACAATACCGCTACCAGTCTAGTATCCAGATGGCTCCCTAGGAGGCATTATATGGGAGACGATGTCGTTTTCTAGTTGGTTGGTTTGAGCCTATTGAGGCTAGATTATTAGTCATGTATTTGGTTCGAGATGCTTTGGAGAAGGTGAAGTTGATTCAGGAGAGGCTTCAGATAGCACAGTCCAGACGGAAGAGTTATGCCGATAGGAATGTTCATGATGTGGTTTTCATGGAAGATGAGAAGGTTCTCCTTAGAGTTTCGTCTATAAAAGGCGTGGCGAGATTTGGGAAGCTGGGGAAGTTGAGTCCTCGGTATATCCATTTGAGATCTTGGAGAGCGTTGGTGAGGTGACTTACAGACATGTTATGTAGCCTAGTTTGTCAGGGGTTCATTCGGTGTTTCATGCCTCTATGCTTCAAAAGTATCATGAAGATATGTGTGTTGGATATCAGCTCGGTGCAATTGGATGAGAATTTGGCTTATAAGGATGAGCCGATGGCCATTTTGGACAGGCAACTTCAGAAGCTAAGGTCAAAAGATATTGCATCAGTGAAGGTTCCATGGAGAGGTGAACCGGTCGATAAGGCAACTTGGGAGACTGAGAATGATACATAGAGCAGATATCCTCATCTGTTTGGTATTCCAAGTATGATTCTAAAACTGTCAGAGAGGGAAAATATAATGACCCGACCGGGCATTTTTTTTATTTGAGCTTCGATTACCGTATTTGATACTTCCCGTATATGTGTTTGTTATTTGATGGCTTGCAGGGATGTTCCTGTTGGTTTCGTGAAGGCTTGTGAATAATTTGAACACATTGTTTCATTTTTGGAATCTTAAGTTATAAAAGTTGACAAAAGTTTGATTGTTGAGTAGACGACCTCATATTAGAATTATGATGATTCCAATAGGTTCATATGGTGATTTTTGACTTAGGCTTATGTCTGGAGTTGGATTTAGAGGTCCCTAGGGTGTTATGGCTCTATTTGCTGACAGTTGAAAATTTGAAAGTTTGAAAAGTTCATAATTCTAATTGGGAGTTGACTTTGATAATATCGGATTTAGATTTTATTTCGGGACTTGAAATAGGTTCGTTTGGTCATTTGAAACTTGTGTACAATGTTTGGATGTTATCCATATTGGTTAGGCTAGAATCTGACGCTTGGTTTAAAGTTCGGACGTTCTTAAACTTAAGAGAAGTTCAGCTTGTATTTTGATTATTGATTAGTTGGTGTGATGTTATCTTATGTGCTTGGAGGCATTAGATAGATCTGATTAGTGTTTATGGACTTTTTGGTATGATTGGACAAGGTCCAGAAGGACTCGGGTGTAATTTGAATGGGCTCCGGACCATTTTGGAGTGGAATGGTGTTCTGGTGCTAGTGTACCGCACCTGCGAGGTTTGGTGCTCAGGTGCGAAGTCATTCCTCCGAAGAGGGGGACACATATGCGAAGGGGAGCTGGAGCGGGAGCTTTTCTCCTATGGATGCCCATGCGCAAAAGCGAAGCACAAAAAACGGACGCGCTTGCACACCTACAGCACTGCAGAGGAGTTCTCGCAGATGCGAGCTGATTCTCGCAGAAACAAGTGCATAAAAATGCTGATTTTATCTGCAGAAGCAGAACTAGTGGCTGTCTTTTTGTTTCGAAAGGTTTGCTCCTTTTTTATTATTTGAAGTTTTGAAGCTCGGTTAGAAGTGATATTTTGAGAGATTTCACCACAACTTTAAGGGTTAGTTATTCCTTCTCGATTTTGAAGATAGATCTTGTTTCCCTAAGGATTATTAGAGACTTTAAATTGGGGTCTTGAGCTGTGATTTGGACTTTGTTTTGGAATCTAATATCGTAATTGGACTCATGGGGTTATGAGCAGTCGAGATTAACCCCTTAAACGGGGTTTTGACCATGTGGGCCCGAGTTGACTTTTTCCTAGCCTTTTGGGAATTGAATAAAGATTGAGGTTTTATTGTTTGGCATTAATAGACTCGAGTCGTCCAGAGGCTGATTTGCAAGGGAAGTCATTCTTGGAGTATTGATTTTGCTTGTTTGAGGTAATATCTTGCCTAGCCTTGGTTTGAGGTACTAGTTTCTTGAATTATTCATGATGGCTACATGACGAGGGTCACGCAAATGTGGGGGATGAAAGCATGTGCGTGCATCGGTTTTATCCATGTTCAGGGTAGGCTTTAGGCTTTGTTATTTCTTGTATTGGAACTATGCTGCTTGCAATCGTGCTTCATATGTTAGTACCCCTTTGTGAACTTCTTGCATCATGCTTGATATCATATGTAGGTTAATTGCCCGTCCAAACATGATTATTGCTATTTTTTGGTGTATACGCCTAATTTGAGCTATGGTGGCACATTTCGCACATGCATACACCTTAGCATATAACTTTTATCAGTCCATGACTATGTGATTTGATATACATTGCCTGATATTGATTATATTGACAGTACATAAGTGGTACGTGCGCGTTGAATTGTTATAGCACGTGAGTGGCCCGTGCGATTGTTATATTTTGGCACGTGAGTTCTCCATGCGATGCGTGGATAAAGATCCATCCCCCAAGGGTCTTCATCTTATGTTTCTCTCTTGATGACGTACACGCTGTATGAGGAAGAACTTATCAATGTTTTGTTTTTGGGTATCTTCTCTATATGCAAACTGTAACAACCCGAAATGCCGTAGAAACATATATGATACTAATTGTTTAGATTTGGCTTGTTTTAAGCGCAAATCCCTCTTTGTAATTATGTAATCTTAACATTCTTGCAGGGTATGAGGTATAAGAAGCTAATAATTAAGAAAAGAGTTCGAAAAGATAAGTAATGTAGGATATGCGGTCGCATTTCTAATATGCGGACCGCATATCTTGCACGGGCATCGCATACTTAGATAGATTTCTGGGCAAGATTCATGCCAGAAATGCTGTCTAAAATGTGGACCGCATTTCATGAATGCAGACCGCAAACTTCACTGCCTGTATCGCAGATTGGAACAGAGAACTGGACAAATTTTACGTCAAAATGCGGTGAGAAATGCGGTCGCATTTCTAAAATGCGGACCGCAAATCTCACAACGAAATCGCAGAATGAGACAGATTCTTGGGCCAAATGCCATGTCAGAAATGCGGTCCAAATGCGGATCGCATGTTGAGTTTGCGACCAGAATGCGATCGCATCCTTAACACCTGAAATTTTATTTTTGTTCCGAATTTTGACCCACTATAAATAGGGACCAGGAACCCTATTATGCAAAAAAAAAAAAAAAAAAACCCCACTT
>MCJB01049235.1:58763-100323 GCA_002018475.1 Nicotiana obtusifolia
GTAAGAAACAAATTTTGAAATGGCAAGTTTACAAAAATTCTATCCAGTCTTTTGAATATGCACTCAGCATTCGACCTCCCATTCCACCACGTGAACGGGCTGCCTTTGTATCCCTGATCGAACAGTCCACAAGAATTCACACAGAATGCGAAATCTTCATATTTCGGAGGGTGCACTGGCAATCCACCTATCTTCTCGTCCTCATGAAGCACTACATTGAAGTCCCCTCCTACCAGCCAAGGGAGCTCCAAATCATTCGCCATATAATATAAATTGTCCCACAATTCCAGTCGTTCAAGTGCATCGCATTTAGCATAAACAAAGGTCATCATGATTTGATGCCCTAGTTCATGGTGCAGCACTTTAACGGTTACCTGCTGCTCAGTTTCCATCACCAATTCCCATTCCACCATTGCATCAAAAAATAACCAAATCTTCCCATTTATGTTCGAGTATGCAGTCTCCATATGTAGTCTTCTTCTATATATTTGTTTGTGTCCAGCTTTTTGAAATGGCACCATCAGTGCAATAACACAAAAATTATGTTCTCTAGTCATGTTGATGACTCTTGGGAAGGCCTGCTCCGTATTAACAGACCTAATGTTCCATATGAGAGTCTTCATCATCATTTAGTATGTGAAGGTGCCCTCCTAGGCAAAACTCTTGTAGGTTGAACTTGTTCTTTATTCTGTTGCTTCTGTGACTTCTTGTTCTTCTTTACTGTTTTTGGGCTCGATAAAGATGATATGTCTGCTTCTCGAGCTACTTGTTTGAAGTTTGCAGTAGTAGATTCATTGTCACCTTCTTCCTCAATCGACTGATTATCGATGATGATATTTCCAATCGGTTCCACATTATGCGTAACTAAGTCATGCAATGTTTGCAAAGGACTCTTCAGTGGCACATTAACCTGTAGTTGGATATTTTGCTCCGTACTTCGATTGGGAACGATCATCATTGTTGAATCTCCTTCTTTTGACACCTCTATCGACTGAAGATCATGAATAATTGTACCATTTGGATGAACTGTTGGATCAGTAGGCAGTGTACTTTGGAGATCGATGTTTTGTGTAGGAACATCGATGTTCACAAGCTCAGTCCGATACACTGGAACACCATCCACTGTTGCAACCAGTTCCCCTGTACTGGCCAAATTGACATCGACACCTGATGACTTCGAGACTTCCTCAACTGGGCATCGATTAGCTGAATTAATATTGGTCGAGGCTGACTCCGAATTGTATTCTAATTGACCTCGACCTCGAGTACTGTCAGCCTCAATTTCCTTAGACCTCTTACGAGCACTTTGGTCTAAATCTGTAGACCCTTCTTCAACCTCGATTTCATTAGCATCCTTTTCCAACCTCGATTCATCATATGTTTGAGATGGAACCTCGTGACATGACTGATTGGTTGTCACATTCAACTTCCTCAACTCATCTTTGTCCATCCCAAATTTTCGATGCACCCAATCGATTGTGGATTCTTTTCGAACCCTTTCATCGACCTCTTTATGTCGACCATCATTTCCTATGTCAGCATCCTTCGATACTTGATTATCAACTCGACTCAACTCCGGCTGATCAACATTTTTTGCACCTCGAACCTATGCACCTCGATACCAATTTCGATCTCAGCATCTTTCAAGGTTGGGTGATCGACCTGTGCATCTCGATCACCAACTTCGATATCTGCCTCTTTCAAGACCAGATTATCGACAGTATTCCCCCCTCGATTCCCATGCACATTATTCACCCTTTGATTCCCATGCACGTTATGAATCTTTTCCTTCTTTTCATTATTCAGCACTTTCTCAACTGCTTCTTTCTTCACACGTAAATTTTCCAAATCCTTATTTGATGTCTCTCCATTATTTGCAATTTGTAATACAACTTGCTCTACATCCTCCATGTCCAAGGCATCAAATTTGTTTGCGACTGTGAGCTCCTGCACTTTGTTTTTACCTTTATCCTTGCCATTTCCTTTGTCATTGAACTTTGAATCATCTATAATGTGGCCTCTATTATCCCGTTGATACTTATTATTTCTAGCTTGCATCCATTCCTGTCTAGTTTGTTGCACAATAGGTTTGCCCATAACCTTACCACTTGTGAGAATCATAGTTGAATTGGCTGCAGTACCAACAATCTCCTTTTCTTTATTCTTTCTATCATCAAGGGGCCGTAATTCTGGTTTGATCACCCAACATTCATCTTCATTATGACCTTGCTTCTTACAGCTCTTACAATACTTAGGCATATAGTCATACCTGATTTTTCCACTTTGACACCTCTGGGCCAGTTTCATCCTCCTCCTCGACAATTTTTATCCTTTGTGGTAAGTTGGCTAACAAATTCACCTCGACTTTTACCTTTGCACAACTGGGTCTAGTACCATTTTGTGTAGCCAAATCCACATGTAAGGGATTTCCTACTGCCCGGGCAAGAGAGAATACAAACTCCTTACCAAAGAAATTAGGAGGGAGTTCTGGAAAGCTGATCCATGCCACTACAATCGGAGTTTCCTCCTCAGGTGTCCACCATGGGTTCCACTTCGAACATCTCATATGCCACATGACACCATCGACCTTCAGATAGTAGGCCGGCTTCGACAACAGGTGAATGTAATCCTCCATCAACGACAGCCTTATCAGCACATGGTTGTCCTCGATCAATCCAATCGAACATGAGCCTTTTAATTCACACTGGATCGGGATTACTTTGCGTAACTCATTGAGCACAGGTTTGCCGTACGAGAATTTTCCAAGAACTGCCAACTGCAAACCTTGTTTCACGATGGATTGCTTTACTTCTGCCTTCTTCCAACGTACAATGGGTTCGCCGTGTAGATACTCAATAGGTTTGATAGGGACAGTGGGTAGGGTTTGAGCGACGGCGTTCAAAGTTTTAGGTTGAAGTAGATCTGCATATTTTTGGGTTGGATTCATGGGTGTATTTGATGTAACTAGTTGTGGGGGTGAGGAAGACGATTGACCAGCACCATCAGGTGGCTGGTTAGTGGTTGGCGACGCCATGGACGGCGTGAGTGTGAGCTTCGCGTGTGGTCTTCGCAAATCGCCAATCGCCAGAGCTTCTCTCTCCTCTCTCTTCGCGTGTGTGTGGGTTTCATCTTTGAGGTTTAGGGTTTGGATTTGGAGGTTTTAAGTTTCAGATGATGAGAGAGGAAAATTTTAGCGGGAATCGCGGTTAGGGAAGGCAAAGGAGATGAATCTTTGATGAATACATGACCTTGCACAAATTTGTGCAACGTCCAATGAGAAAGGAAGGGGAAAGAGGGGCGGCTATGCAGGAGGAAATTATATTAGGGTTTTGGGGTATTGGGGGCTGACTCTAAGGTTAAAGATTGGAGATAGGATTTGGGCCGTTGGATCTAGTGATCAGCGGCCCTGATAATTTGGTTATTTGATATTTTTGGGAGAAATTTTGGTGGCCATTGGATCATGGAATTTGGACGGTGGAGATGAGATCTCTGGTGGCGGGTGTTTAAAAATCAACGAATATTGGAGATTAAATGTGAGTCGTTGATCAGATGGACCAACAGTTCAAATGCATGTGTGTTTGTTTTGTGCGTGATAAGGGAGGGTGACGTGCAAAAATCTCATTGGTTCAGGTAGAGGGACACGGATTGCCATGTTGGATTAGAGAGGGGTGCTTGAACTAGATCGGATTTTGATTTGGGCCTTATGTTTGGGCTGGAATTAATTTGACAAATGGCCTATTTGTATTTGATTGGATTTTTGCAACTGTAGCCATTTCAGTCTTTAGCCCCTTTAAGATTAATTTAAATATACTTAAATAATTTCAATAAATATAATAAAAATAAAAACTATCAAATACACTACTAATTATTGTAATTAAATATCTTACTTTCCTATTTACTACAATGATTTCAAAGTCTATTTAATCTAGAAATAAGGAGTAATTCATTAAATTAATTATAAAACCTATATATGTGTTTTATAAATAGTAGTTATATTTCTAACTACACAATGCTAATACTGAGTGGTTAATTTCGAAACTAATATTTAATTAATTTTTATAAGGGAGGGTCAAAATTAGCCGTCAATAGTGAGTATCACATGACTTGAACCTCATCACTGCTTCACTGGGGTCATTCTTTATCATTACTAGGTACCAATTGTGGTGTACTCATATTATACTTCTACACATTTTTGTGGAGATCCGGGTGTCGGAGGCAGCGGACTTAGGCAGTGAGAGCATACATTGATCACGAGGATTCAAGGTGGAGCTGCGTGACCGTCGCAGTCCCTTGGAGTCCTATCCCTATATTTATACTATTATTTTTATATCTGAATAGTGTTATATTGTGAGACATATATGTATTCACTTAGAGTTTATGAATCTATACTACCTAGTTCTTGGGAGATGTTTGAATTTTTCCATTTTGGCTTACGTTAACTCTATTTCTACTTTCATATTAAATTCTCCCTTATTATATCATGTTTTGCTAATTTAAATATTGCTAAGTGATCGATGTACTTAGTTTATAGACTAGGTGACATCACGACTCTTATGGTGGGATTTGAGTTGTGACAAGTTGGTATTAGAGCCCTAGGTTCATAGGTTCTATTGGATGAGCAAGTTTAGTAGAGTCTTGTGGATGGGTACGGAGACATCTGTACTTATCTTCAAGAGGCTACTGAACTGTTAGAAAACATCACATTCTTACATTTTTTATCGTGTCAATTTGTTATTCTGAAGTTTCAGTCTTTACTCTTTTATTTTCTCACGAATGGTGAGGATACGTTCTACTGGATCAATTGAGCAGCCAAAAGTGCCCTATGTTAGAGCCATAAGAGTTCAGGCCTGAGGTAGAGGCCGAGGTGGGGCATGTGCTATAGCTAAAACATCTACTAGAGCTGGAGCTGGAGTCTACAGTAGCTCGACTAGAGGATCAGAAGCCCGAGCATGCTGAGCATGCACCTGAGCAGTCTATTGCTATAAGCGGGATCTAAGAGACCTTGGCACACTTCATGAGTATATTCAGGAGTTTGGCCCAGGCAGGGTTGATTTTAATTGCACCAGCTACTTCACAAGCAGAGGGAGGAGCTCAAAATCCCGTCGCTCGTACACCAGAGTAGCTGACTCATGCTTGCCGAACAATGGGTGTTGTGCCGGTGCAGCCAGTAGTTGCAGTCCAGCCCGACGTAAGGCCACTTGTGTTGGCTGAGGGACTGAGGATTTGGAAAGGTTTTAGAAGTTTTATCCTTCCCAATTCAGTAGAGGGGCTTCTAAGTTGGAGGATGAAGAAAGGCATTATTGAGCATGTTGCACGGTGTTTAAACTGTCAGCATGTTAAGTACGAGCATTAGAGACGAGGTGGTTTGCTTCTGAGATTAGATATACAAAAAGAAAGTGGTAGCGTATCACTATGGATATTTTTGGTTAGACTACCACGGACCTTGAGGAGATTTGATGTTGTATGGGTCATTATAGACAGACTGGCCAAGTCTAACACTTTATTCCAGTCATGACTTCCTACACTTCAGAGTAGTTGGCTCAGATTTATATTAGAGAGATTGTCCACCTACATGGTGTGCCTGTGTCCATTATTTCGGATCGAGGCACTTAGTTTATATCACATTTTTGGAGCGATGCAGCGTGAGTTGGGTACACAAGTCGAGTTGAATATGATATTTCATCTGCAGACAGACGAGCAGTCCAATCGTACTATTCAGATATTGGAGGATATGTCGAGAGCCTATGTCATTGATTTCAGGGTCTAGTGGGATCAATTTTTTATTAGTAGAGTTTGCCTACAATAACAACTACCAGTCAAGTATCCAGATGGCTCCATATGTGGCCTTATATGGGAGGCGATATCGTTCTTCATTTGGTTGGTTTGAGCTTAGGAGGCTAGGTTGTTAGGCACTGATGTAGTTCGTGATGCTTCGGAGAAGGTGAAATTAATTCAGGAGCAGATTCGTATAGTGCAGTCTAGGAAATAGAGTTATGCTGATAGGTAGGCTCTTGATGTGGCATTCACGGTGAGCAAGAGGTTTCTACTTAGAGCCCTCAGTATATTAGTCCTTTCGAGGTATAGGAGAGAGTTGGAGAGGTGGCCTAATGTTCTTTGCCACCCAGCTTATCAGGACTTCATCCGATGTTGCATGTTTCCATTCTTCGGAAGTACTATGAGGATTCTTCACATGTGTTGGATTTCAGCTCGGTACAGTTGGACAAGGATTTGACTTATAATGAGAAGTCAGTGACCATTTTGGATAGGTAGGTAAAGCTGAGGTTGAAGGATATTGCATTGTGGAAGGTTCAGTGGAAAGATCAAGCTGTCAAGGAAACGATTGGGAGACCAAGCATGATATGCAGAGAAGATACCCTTATCTTTTTTATATCCCAGGTATGACTCTGAACTCGTTTGGGAACGAACGTTTGTTTAAGAGGGGAGAATACAACGATCCAGCCGGTCAATTTATGTTTTTGAGCCTCGTTTCCCCAATTGAGGTTCCTCGTATATGCATTTGTTGTTATGTGACTTAGAGGGATGGTCGGTTTGGTTTCGGGAAGGTTTGTGATTGAATTAGAACACTTAATTCCAAGGTTGGAAGCTTAAGTTATAAGAGTTGACTGAGGTTTGGCTTTAGTATAGACGACCTCAGAATGGTGTTTGATGGTTCCAATAGGTTCGTATGGTAATTTTGGACATAGGAGTATGTAAGGATCTGAATTTTGAGGCTAGGTTGATTTGGCTGTATTTGGCAAAAATTCTTAGGTTTGACCTGGAGTTGATTTTGGGGTTATCAAGTTTAGATTGTTTTCCGGGAGTTGAAATAGGTTGCTTATGTCATTTGAAACTTGTGTGTGAAATTTGAGGTCATTCCGAGTTGGCTACATTTGGTCCGACGTGAGTTTTAGAAGTTTGATAGTTGATTAGTTCATTAAGCTTGAATTGAGGTGCGATTTATAGATTTGATATTATTTTATGTGATTTGAGACCTCAGGTAGGTCCCTTTATATTTTTGGACTAGTTGGTGTGGTTGGACGGGGTCCCAAGGGCCTCGGGTGTGTTTCAAATTGATTTCGGATTGTCTGGTGTTATGTATGCATTTCTATTTTTGTGTTTTTGCACCTGCAAGGTTTGGTCTGCAGGCGTAAGTCTGCAGAAGCGGACCTGGGGTTGCAGATGCGAGCTTGAGTAGGTTCAAGCTTGTCCAAAGACGCAGTTGTTTTTACGCAAGTGCACTACTTTGTGTGCAGAAGCGCCATCACAGGAGCACAGTTTTGACGATAGAAGTGAAAGTCGAAGGCATTAATGATTTCCGCATGTACGAGGCATTTTCCACATATGTGGTACTGTGGAAGCGAAAGTGTTGGGCAGAACATATTAAATCGATGATTTGGTCTTATTTTATCATATTTTGAGATTGGAAACTTGGATTAAAACTATGTTTGAGGCAATTTTCACTCACTTTGATTGGGTAGATGTTTTAAACATGATTCCATCCTTCAATTTGGAATTTGATTTTTGAATCTAAGTGAGAAAAATTAGGGTGTTTGGCAAAACCTTTCAAAAATGAAAATCCAAGATTTAAACCCCGATTCGAAGTCATATTTGGATGAAACTTGTATATTTAGACTCGTATTTGAAGGAGTGGTCGGGATTTGTGACTTTGTCGAGATTAGGAAGGCGAGCCCGGGTTGGATTTTTTGTTGACTTTTTAATATTCGATAAATATCGAACCTTTATTACTTGGAATTGATTTCCATAAATTATTTTTTCCTAAATTTGACATGTTCGGAGGCCAATTCGAGATGCAAGGTCTTTTTAGAGTATTTGGCTTGTTTGAGGTAAGTGTCTTGCCTAATCTTATATGGGGAACACCCCATAGGATTTGGCCTTAATTTTTATTCGTCTTATGTAAAAAGTGACATGTACATGAGGTGACGAGCGTGTGTACGGGTGCTATGTGTGTGGCTTATGACCGGATTAAACCTTAGGCTATTGATATGCCTTAATTTAGAAAAATGCTCTATGTGAAACATGATTAATCACTTTTTTACTAGACGAACATGATCTCTTCAATTGATTGAGCAGTAGTCATGCTTTATATGTTGAATACCCATCCTCATTTTTATTTTTGTCACGTCCTTGTGCACCTTGTTGATAAATTGTGAGCTTATATTTTGATGAAAAGACATTATTGTTTTGTGATTATTATGGCACATGTGGACATGTTGAGCGGATTATTTAGGAGTTGGCACGAGGTTTTTTCTGTACGATTGCGATTGACATTGTGTTAGAGTGGAGCGATACGGTTAGATATTGTTATTTTGTTAGGGCATAGTTGTAATGACCCGACCGGTCATTTTACTCTCTAGATCCCAGTTCCCCTAATTAAGACTTGCCGTTTGTGCATTTATTGTTTTATGACTTGAGGGGACGGTTGATTTAGGTTTGGAAGGGCTCGGGGTGAAATTGAAATGCTTAGATCCTTAATAGAGGCTAGTGATGGCCAAGTTTGACTTGAGTCAACATTTTGAGTAAACGACCTCGGAACCAGGATTTGATTGCTCCAATAGATTTTTATGATGATTTTGGACCTGGGCATATGTCCGGGATCGAATTCGGAGGTCCGTAGGTTGATTTGTGTTGTTTTGCTGAAAGTTGGCAATTTAATGGCTTTGAATTCTTATAAGTTTGACCGTAAGTTGACTTTATAGCTATCGTGTTTGGATTTCTTTTTCAGGACATGGAATAAGTCTGTTTTGTCATTTAGAACTTGTCCGCAAAGTTTGGCGTCATTCCGAGTTGATTTGATTGGAATCGGACGCGAGGTAGTGTTTTTAGAAATTTTTGAGTTTCATGTTGAATTGATGTGTTTTGAGGTCCGATTCGTGATTTTGGATATTATTTTGATGATTTGATTGCGTGAGCGAGTTCGTGTTATTCTTTTAGGCTTGTGTCAATGTTTGGTTTGGAGCCCCGAGGGCTCGGGTGAATTTCTGACGCGTTTTGGAATGTTTGGAAGAGTTTGAAAATCTGCTGGTGTGATCTAGTGCCCAGGTCTTGCATTTGCGAGTTTTGGATCAAAATTGCAATGTTGCGCCAAGTATGCGAATCTGCGAACCTAGTGGTCGCATTTGCGATGGGCACCTAGGGGAGCTTGATTCACATTTGCGATCATCCTGATCGCTTTTGCGATATGCCACTAGTTCGCAATTGCAAACAATATGTCGCATTTGTGACTATAGCAGGGGTGTAAAAGACTTCACTTTTGCGATTGTTTCTTTGCATTTGTGGGTTCCGTATTTGCAAACCAGAGGTCGCAATTGCGACACCTTTGACTGGACATAAGAGCAGAGGGACGGGATTTTGGTCTCATTTTCATATTTTGGAACCCTAGACTCCGTAAGAGGCGAGTTTCAAGAGGGATTATCATCTACAATCTTTGGGTTAGTGATTCTGTTCAATTAAAAACTATTTTACATGATAATACACGAGATTTAACATCAAAATTATGAGAATCAAAGTGAAATTTTGAGAAACTTTATCTATGTTTTGGGAAATGAGAATTTGAGTTTTGAGAGGCGATTCAGACTCAGATTTTGAAACAAAACATATGTAGGAACTCGTGAGGTTATGGGTAACATTTATTTACGAATATTTTCGGAATCCGGGCATGTGGGTCCGGGGATAAATTTTAGGGATCTTTCAATTTGGATTGGGTAATTACTCTAATAGTTAAATTATAAACTTCTGCACGTATATTGATTAGTTTATACAATAATTGGTTAGTTTCGGATTGCATGGCCCGATTTGAGGCTTTAGGGTGAATTGTGGACCAGGAAGAGGACTTAGAAATGAGGCAAGTCTCTTGCCTAACCTTGTAAGAGGAAATTTTCCTCGTAGGTGCTATAAATGATTGTTTGCTAATATTTGTGGGTGCTACGTGCGCACGATGTGAAGAAAGTCCGCATGTAGCTAAAAATCATGCTTATGTCCGGGTAGTTCTAGGACTCTACCATTTGTATTATTTGTACTAAACTTATTAGTTTAATTGCTTATATTATATTTGATATTGGATCAAAGATTTGTAAATATTGAGCTTCATTACTTTGAATTTTGGCGGATTACTTGACAGTTAGTGGGAATTATGCCTTCTTTAAGTACTATTCTTATGTAGTGGCGAGTCCTAGAGTATTATCTCTTCTTGTGGATCGGGCCGAACGCCTCGGCAGTATAATAGATGAATCTATGGTTTGCGTCGGTCGACCCTCGGCAGTGTACACAATATTCCGGATCGGGCCGTACGACCATGGCATAAACCGTGCATGATATTGCTCGGAGTCGGATTATACTTGATATTTATTCCTTGACTTGAGAAATCCAATTACTTGATGGCTCGTATGTGCTTATAATTATAATGTGTTAGTTTGAGATTTTTTATTAATATTTAGTTAAGAATTACTTACTGTTCAACATTTCGTTATTACTGATGCATTCCATGCCTACTTATAAGTTCCGCACTTATTTATTGACTCTTAGTAAGTATCAGTGTCGACCCTTCGTCACTACTTTTTCGAGGTTAGACTTGATACTTACTGGGTACGTGTTGTTTATATAATCACGCTACACTTCTGCACTAATCGTGCAGGATCTGAGGCAGGTGCATCTGGCGGCCATACAGACGCGTACCCCTGCTATTCGGAGACTTAGTGGTGAGCTTCTCTCTATCCCCATTGTACAATGCTGAAGTCTCTTCTTGTTGCATTATTTTTCTTTCTATTTTACTCCAGACAGTTGTGTAGGAGGTTTTTGTATATTCTACTAGTTTGCTCGTGCACTTGTGACCGTGGGTTTTGGGAGATTCTAGCAGATATTTTATGGTTTTGATTATTAATTTCACTCTTTTGTTATTTTATGCTCTACATTACTACAATCACTCATTAGTTGTTCTTTAATTAAATAAAAAAAATCAATGACCTTAAAATATTAAAATGAACAATTACATGGATAGTTCACCGTTGGCTTGCCTAGCAGCGATGTTAGGCGCCGTTCTGGCCTATAGTGGGAATTGGGTCGTGACAACTTGGTATCAGAGCTTTAGGTTCACATAGGTCTCACAAGTCATGAGCGGTCCTAATAGAGTCTTGCGGATAAGTGCAGAGACGTCCGTACTTATCTTCGAGAGGCTATAGACTGTTAGAAAACTTCTCTTTCTTCATCTCCTATAGTGCAGTTTATGTTGTGCTAAGTATCTTTCTCTTATTCTCTCACAGATGGTGAGAACGGGCGCGATAGATGTACTCGACGGCAGAGGAGCTGCTTCCCCTGTTGCTAGAGGCCGAGGCAAAGGTTGAGGGAGGGCTCCAGCTCCAGCCAGAGGATGAGGGCATCCTAGAGTTGCCCCTGTTGTGCCACCAGTGGATCCAGCGGAGGATCCTATTATTAAGGAGCAGGGCGAGGTACCTACAGCTAAGCCGGCCCCAGCAAATTTTATGTCTGCGTTGGGATTTTAGGAGGTCATGGGCCGTATGTTACGGTTCATGAACTCTATGATGTAGGCTGGTTTATTTCCAACGGAACTAGCCACATCTCAGGCAGGAGGGGAAGCACGGACCCCTACCACTTAGGCTCCAGGGTATGATGCGGCCATATATCAGACCCCGAGTGCACTACTTGCGGGCAGGGCTCAACCAGTTGCGGCTGCTATACCAAAGCCCATACAAGCTGCGGCGGGTGAGTCACAGAAGCTATTGGATAGATGGACCAGGCTACATCCTCCTGCCTTTGGCGATGAGTGACATGAGGACCCCCAGGACTTAATTGTTTGTTGCAGGAACATACTGCATAATATGAGAGTATTGAAGTCCCACGGGGTGGGCTTTAGCACATTTCAGCTGGAGGGCAGGGCCCAAAGATGGTGGTAGTCCTATCTTCTCAGCAGACCAGCAAGTTCTCTTCCCATGACTTGGAACCAGTTCATACGTCTCTTTCTGGAGAGATATATCCCACCCTCTCAGAAGGAAGAGTTACGAGGTCAGTTCGAGCGGCTCCAGCATGGTCAGATGTCTATGACCGATTATGGGGCGATATTCTCCGAGTTGTCTCGCCATGCACTTATGATAATCACCACCGATGCAGAGAGAGTGCGAAGGTTTATTGCGGGCTTGCACTATGGTATCCAGGTTACTATGGCCCACGAGATTGAGATGGGGACTCCTTACGAGCAGGTGGTAGAGATAGCTTGGAGGATTGAGGGTATTCGTCAGTAGAGCCGAGAGCAGGCACCGAGGGACAAGCTGCCTCGATATTCAGGAGGGTTCAGTGGTGCTCTGTCTGGGGGCAGAGGTCAGTTTGTGAGGGGCTAGTCTAGCAGGCCATGTATTCAGCAACGTTGCCTTCTCGGGGTGCTCAGTGCGGCCCTATTTCAGCACTATTCCAGAGAGCTCCTACCGCCCCACCGGTTATTCAGAGTTCTTCCCGTGGGTGTTCAGGTCCTCAGGGTTAGACTCAGGGTTAGTCATCTTCCGCACCGAGAGATTGTTATGAGTGTGGGGAGCTTGGTCATGTGAGGAGATTCTACCCAAGTTTCTGGGCAAGGTAGTACAACAGGGCCATCAGCCCATGATCACCGCACTAGCCGCCGCACCAACCATCCAGCCGGCCAGAGGTGGAGGGCAGGTGGGCAGGGGTTGCCCTAGAGGTGGAGGCCAGTCAGGTGGTGCTCCAACTAAGTTCTATGCCTTTCTAGCCAGACTAGATGCAGTATCCTTAGACGCCGTGATCACAGATACTATTTTTGTCTGCGATAGGAATGCTTCGGTACTATTTGATCCAGGGTCTACGTATTCATATGTTTCATCTTTTTTTGCTCAGTTTCTAGGTGTTTCTCGTGAGTCCTTGAGTGCTCCTGTATATATGTCCACGCCAGTGGGCGATTCTATGGCTGTGGATCGGATTTACAGGTCCTGTATTATGACTTTTTGTGGATATGAGACTAGAGCGGATCTTCTGTTCCTTGACATGATTGACTTTGAGGTCATCCTGGGCATGGATTGGTTGTCTTTATACTATACTATTCTTGATTTCCACGCCAAGACTGTTACCTTACTAATGCAAGAGTTCCCTATATTAGAGTGGAGGGGTTCATCTATTAGTACATAAAACTGGGTTATTTCTTTCTTGAAGGCTCGATATATGGTCGAGAAGGGTTGTTTTGTGTATCTGACTTACGTTCGGGATATTGCTGCTAAGAATCTCATGATTGATTTAGTGCTCGTGGTTCCGATGTGTTTCATTCTAATCTACCAGGCATGCCACCAGATCGCGATATCGATTTCTATATTGATTTGGCACTAGGTACCCAGCCTATCTCTATTCCACCATACCTCATGGCTCCAAAAGAGCTGAAAGAGTTGAAATAACAGCTTGAGGAGTTGCTAGCAAAAGGGTTCATCAGGACGAGTATATCTCCTTGGGGTGCATCGGTGTTATTTATGAAAAAGAAGGATGGGAGTATGCAGATGTGTATTGATTACCGTCAGTTGAACAAAGTTACCATTAAGAACAAGTATCGCGTATTGATGATTTGTTTGACCAGTTGCAGATTCCAGAGTATTCTCTAAGATCGACTTGATATCTGGGTGTCATCAGCTGAGGATTCGTGATTCGGATGATCCAAAGATGGCTTTCCGGAATAGATACGGCCACTATTATTTTCTAGTGATGTCCTTTGGATTGACCAACGCCCCAGCGGCGTTTATGGATTTGATGAACCGAGTGTTCAGGCCATATATTAACTTGTTCGTCATTGTCTTCATTGATGACATATTGATCTACTCGCGCAGTATGGAGGAGCACGAGCAGCATTTGAGAGTTATGCTTCAGAACTTGCGGGAACAGAAGCTATATGCTAAATTCACCAAGTGCGAGTTCTGATTAGATTCTTTGGCATTCTTAGGGCATGTTGTATCAAATGAGGAAATTAAGGTGGATCCTAGGAAGATCGAGGCAGTCCACAGATGGCCTCGTCCTACCACAGCAAGCAAGATCAGGAGCTTTTTGCGGTTAGCAGGTTATTATCGTCGGTTCGTGGAGGACTTCTCATCTATTGCGGCACTTTTGACTAGATTGACCCAAAATGATGCTCCATTCTGATGGTCCGATGATTGTGAGGCGAGCTTTTAGAAGCTCAAGACAGCATTGACTACAGCACCGGTGTTAGTGTTGCCTTCCGGTACAGGGATGTATACTGTGTATTGCGATGCTTCATGAGATGACCTAGGTTGTGTATTGATGCAGGAGGGGCGAGTTATTGCATATGCTTCACGTCAGCTGAAGCCCCACGAGAAGAATTACCCCGTACATGATTTGGAGTTGGCCGCGATAGTTCATGCTCTCAAGATCTGGAGGCACTATCTTTATGGGGTGCCCTGTGTGGTTTACACCAATCATCACAGTTTGTGGCATTTGTTCAAGCAGAGGGATCTCAATTTGAGGTGGCGCACATGGCTTGAGTTATTGAAGGACTATGATATTACCATCCTTTATCATCCGGTCAAGGCGGATGTGGTTGCGGATGCCTTGAGTAGAAAGGCCGAGAGTGTGGGTAGTTTGGCAGTCATTACAGCAGAGGAGAGGCCATTGACTTTGGACATCCAGTCCTTGGCTAACAGACTTGTGAGGTTAGGTATTTCAGAGCCCAGTCAAGTTCTTGCATGCGTAGTGGTTCAGTCTTTATTATTTGAGCGGATCAAGGCTCGTCATTACGATGATTACCACTTGCTGGTTCTTAGAGAGATGGTACTACAGGGCGGTGCCAAAGAGGTTACTATCGGTGAGGATGGTGTTCTGCGACTTTAGGGTCACCTATGTGTTCTTTATGTTGATAGATTGAGGGAGAAGATTCCAGAGGAGGCACACAGTTCTCAATATTCTATTCATCTAGGTGTTACGAAAATGTATCGCGACCTGAGGCAGCTCGGTGGCCGCGGATGAAGAAGAACATAGTTGAGTATGTAGTGAGATGCCTAAATTGCCAACAGGTTAAGTATGAGCACCAAAGGCCATGTGACCTACTTCAGGAGATTGTTATGCCGAAGTGGAAATGGAAGCACATCACTATAGATTTCGTAGTTGGGTTGTCGTAGACGTTGAGGAAGTTTGATGCCTTTTGGGTCATTGTCGACAGGTTGACCAAGTCGGCACACTTTATTCCAGTGATGACTATGTACTCTTTAGAGAGGTTGGCCCATATTTACATTCAGGAGATTGTCTGGTTGCATGGTGTGCCTGTTTCCATCATTTCAAATAGAGGCTCTTAGTTTACTCTGCATTTTTGGAGAGCAATACAGAGTAGTTGGGTACCCGGGTAGAGCTCAGCACAGCCTTTCATCCACAGACCGACGGGTAGTCGCAACAGACAGTTCAGATCCCGGAGGATATGCTCAGAGCATGTGTGATTGACTTTGGAGGATAATGGGATTGATTCTTGCCTGTGGCCGAGTTTTCTTATAACTACAGTTATCAGTCCAGCATCGAGATGGCTCCATTTGAGGCTTTATATGGTCGGATGGATTGAGCCCGGCGAGGCTAGATTATATGGCACTGATTTAGTGAAGGATGCCTTGGAGAAGGTAAAGTTGATTGGGGAGCAACTTCGCACAGCACAGTCCAAACAAAAGAGTTACGCTGATCTGAAGGTGCGTGATTTATCATTTATGGTAGGCGAGAAGGTTCTCGTGAAAGTCTCACCAATGAAGGGAATCATGAGGTTCAGAAAGAACGGCAAGGTGAGCCCTAGGTTTATTGGCCCATTTGAGCTGTTGAGGCGAGTTGGGGAGGTTACTTATGAGCTTGCTTTGCCTCCTAATATAACAGGAGTTCATCCGGCCTTCCATGTGTCTATGCTCTAGAGGTACCCATGCAGACAGGTCGCATGTATTAGATTACAACACGGTTTAGCTAGATGAGAGCTTGGGTTGTAAGGAGGAGCCAATTGCTATTGTCGACAGGCACGTTCGCTAGTTGTGGTCCAAGAAGATTTCTGCAGAAAAGGTCCAGTGGAGAGGTCAACCTGTCGAGGAAGCAACTTGAGAGACCGAGGAGGACATGCAGAGCAGATATCCACACCTATTCAGCACTCCAGGTACGATTCTAGACCCGTTTGAGGATGAACGTTTGTTTAAGAGGTGGAGAATGTAACGACACGACCGGTTGTTTTACTCTCTAGATCCCGGTTCCCCTAATTAAGACTTTCCGTGTGTGCCTTCATTATTGTATGACTTGCGGGGATGGTTGGTTTAGGTTTGGAAGGGTTAGGGTTGAAATCGAAATGCTTAGTTCTTTAATAGTGGCCTATGATAGCTAAGTTTGACTTGAGTCAAGGTTTTGAGCAAACGACCTCGGAATCGGGATTTGGTGGTTGCAGTGGTTCTTATGATGATTTTGGACTCGGCCATATGCCTGGGATCAAATTCGGAGGTTGATTTGTGTTGTTTTGCCGAAAGTTGGCAATTTAAAGGCTTTGAATTCGTATAAGTTTGATCGTAGGTTAACTTCGTAGCTATCGTGTTTGGATTTATTTTTCGAGACTTGGAATAAGTTTGTTTTGTCATTTGGAACTTGTCCGCAATGTTTGGTGCCATTCCAAGTTGATTTGATAGGAATTGGACGCGCGGTAGTGTTTTTAGAAGTTCTTGAGTTTTATGTTAAATTTATGTGTTTTGAGGTCCGATTCGTGATTTTGGATGTTATTTTGATGATTTGATTGCATGAGCGAGTTCGTGTTATGTTTTTAGACTTTGTGTCGATGATTGGTTTGGAACCCCGAGGGTTGGGTGAGTTTGGACGCGTTTTGGAATGTTTGGAAGAGTTTGGAAACCTGCTGGTGTGATCTGGTGCCAAGGTCTCCCATTTGCGAGTTTTGGATCGCAATTGCGATGTTAAGCCAAGTCTGCTGGGTTGAACCCAGTGTTCGCATTTGCGATGGGCGCCTGGGGGATGTTTGATTCGCATTTGCTATCATCTTGATCGTTTTTGCGATGTGCCACTAGTTGGCAATTGCGAACAATATGTCGCATTTGCGACTATAGCAGGGGTGTGAAGGACTTCACTTTTGCGATTGTTTCTTCGCATTTGCGGGGTTTGTATTTGCGAACCCAGGTCGCAACTGCGACACCTACGACTGGATATAAGAGCTGAAGGATGGGATTTTGGTCTCATTTTCATATTTTAAAACCCTAGACTCGGTAAGAGGCGATTTTGAAGAGGGATTTTTATCTGCAATCTTTCGGTAAGTGATTTTGTTCAACTTCCAAATATTTTACATGATTATACATGAGATTGAATATCCAAATTATGAGAATCAAAGTGAAATTTTGAGATACTTTATCTATGTTTTGAGAAATGAGAAATTGAGTTTTGAGAGTCGATTCGGACTTGGATTTTGAAACAAAACACATGTAGAGACTCGTGATGTTATGGGTAACATTTATTTATGAAAATTTCCGGAATTGGGGCAAGCGGGCCCCGGGGTAAATTTTAGGGATCTTCCAATTTGGGTTGGGTAATTACTCTAATAGTTAAATTATAAAGTTTTGAATGTATATTGATTAATATATATAGTATTTGGTTAGTTCCGGATTGCGTAGCACCGATTTGAGACTTTAGGGTGAATTGTGGACCAAAAAGAGGACTTGGAAATGAGGCAAGTCTCTTGCCTAATCTCGTAAGAGAAAATTTTCCCCGTAGGGGCTATAAATGATTGTTTGCTAATATTTATGGGTGCTATGTGCGCACGATGTGACGAGAGTCCTCATGTAGCTAATATCATGCTAATGTCCGGGTAGTTTTAGGACTCTACCATGTATTACTTGTATTATTTGTACTCAACTTGTTAGTTTAATTGCTTAAATTATATTTGATATTGGATAAAATATTTGTAAAGACTGAGCTTCATTACTTTGAGTTTTGGCGGATTACTTGACCGTTAGTGGGAATTATGCCTTCTTTGAGTACTATTCTTATCTAGCTGCCATTAATCGGAGTCCGTACAGTATTCTCTCTTCCTGTGGATTGGGTTGAATGCCTCGGCAATACTATAGATGCATCTATGGTTTGCATCGATCGACCCTCGTCAGTGTACACACTATTCCCGACCAGGCCCTATGATCGCAGCGTAAATCGTGCATGATATTGCTCGGAGTCCGATTATACTTCATATTTCTTCCCTGACTTGAGAAATTTCAATTACTTGATGGCTCTTATGCATTTTATGCTTTTGATTATTAATTTCACTCTTTTATTATGTTATGCTCTACATTACTACAATCACTTATTAATCGTTCTCTTATTTAATCAAAAAACCAATTACCTTAAAAATATTAAAATGAACAATTACATGGATAGTTCACCGTTGGCTTGCTTAGCGGCGACATTGGGTGCCATCACGGCCTATCGTGGGAATTGGCGTGACAATAGTAATACGGCGAAATATTGTTATTGTGTCAGGACGGAACGATACAGTTGGATATTGTTATTATGTCAGGGCAAAATGATAGGGATGGAAATTATTTTTGTGATACGAGGTATCATATGTTTTTGTTCCTTTTTAATGACTTCTTGTTAAAAACTGGACCTTTAATTTCATTGAACTGTTTCTACATGTTCTAAAGTGTTATTGTTTTTCAATACATTTTGTTGCCAGTTATTGATATGTTGCACATGTTGTTTGATTAGTGAGTATCACATGACTTGAACCTCGTCACTATTGCACCGAGATTAGTCTATCTACTTATTAGGTACCAATTGTGGTGTGCTTATACTATACTTACTGCCCATTTTTGTGCAGATCCAGGTATTAGAGGTAGCAGACCTAGGCAGTGAGAGCTTAGATTGACCGTGAGGATTCAAGGTAGAGCTGCATGACCATCACAGTCCCTTGGAGTCCCATATGTATATTTATAATGTTATTTTCATATTCGAATAGTATTGTATTGTGAGACATCCTTATGTATTCAGTTATAGCTCATGACTCTGTACTGCCTAGATCTGAGGAGATTATTAAGTATTGCCGTTTTGGCTGATGTTAATTCTGCCTTATTATATCATCATTTGCTGATTTAAATGTTGTTGAGTGATCGACTTACCTAGTGTTAAATACTAGGTACCATCACGGTGTAACATACCTCACCTTTTGAGAAATAATGAGCCTAGATCGGAAAAAAAAATCAAAGTCAAAAACCGAGGGCTCAATCAAGGTGAAAACCGAGGGTCCAAAATCGAGGGTGAAATCGAAGTCAAAATCGAGGGTCCTCTCGAAGCTGAAAATCGAGGATCCTCCCGATCTCTCAAATTGAGGGTCCAATCGAGGTCGATTCCGAGGTCGATTCCGAGACCTCAGACCGAGGATGGAATCGAGGTCAAATCCGAGACCAATATCGAGGTCCAAATCGAGGCCAATATCGAGGTCCAAATCGAGGCCAATATCGAGGTCCAAAATCGAGGCCAATACCGAGCCCAAAATCGAGGTCATTTTCGAGGTATTATCGACACCAACTTCAGACCGAGGGCAGAACTGAGACCCTGTAAGTTGATAACCTTTTAGTAAAGATTGGATAAGTATTAACCTTTATGGAATAAGTGTTTCACCTTTATCAAGTGGATGTAGTAATCTGCTGAGAGACTTCCTAAGTACCACATGGCATGTGACAATGCTTTGCTCAAATTGAAGATTAGTGTAGTCTTGGTAACAGACAAATTCTTTCAATATCCATTACCTTGATTTCTTCCACTAAGAAAGAGAATTTTGCAATAGTTGATGACAGAGGCATTTCCGCCGACCTTAACCTCTACAAACAAAGTGTTTAAGACACTGTTGAAGACGATATTATTGGGGAAAGGAGGAAATCATTAGAGATACATATATTCACTCCAACAATTATAAGGGAAGGAACTGCATCTTGATCGTTCTCTGTTCCAGATCACTGAAGGGCACGAAGCTTTCTTCTACATACAACTTCTCCATAATTTCATCCATCCAGTTAAGGTAAGTTTGATTTTAAGACATGCAATTGTTGGGAACTCACGGAATTAGTTCAAGTCATAGTAATTGTATAAATAGGTTATGGGCTCTTTTCTTATGGTATGGAAATTGGTGGTGGTGTGGAAGCTCGTGTACAACTTGATTATTGCTAAAAGGAGGTCGGGTGTTGAGTACACCAATGTATAAAGATTCGGGAGCTTGCCGCTCTATGATTGCTTGACGACAATATTGGTATAGCTGTAGTTTTAGTTGATGCTGTGGTTGTTGGCTATTATAACTTATGGGAAATCATATAAATAGGGGAGGTGTTGTCCGTTTCATTATAGACTGAGGAATCGTGACATTTTCATAGATTGAGGTTGGCCAGTATATACAAGGTGTGAGACTGTTCCATTCCTTATTTTGCACGACTCTGATTAAACATACGCATTGAACGAGCCCCAAAGATGCTCTACTCTTAGGGACTAGTAGTACTTATATTATTCCCCTCTTATGGGAGGATTGATGTTGATGTTATTTCTTTGACCTTACGTCACTTCAAAAGGTTCAGAATGTGATTCCAATAAGTCCAGCATGCAATATCTATTTTACCGCGCCGCGCTATAGTCGGCCGAGCAGGCACCTATTGTGCAACTATATATATGTATATGTTTTACTCTACTGAGCCGCGCTATAGTCGGCAGTTATTTTACTTTATAGCGCCGCGCTATAGTCGGTCGAGTAGGCACCTATTGTGAAACCACTTATCAGTTGGATATTGATGTTACTGAGCCTTATGATGGCCGGGGTATTGATATGATGATGAGGAGGCGTATGTACATGATGATGATGGTTTTTAAAAGGATATATATACATGTATATACATCAGGCATTTCATGATTAGTCGCCCTTAGAGGCACTCAGATGTTACAGTACGTATATTCTCATCGTCCTCAGAGGCACTAAGATGTTACAGGGTGTATATTCTCTGCCCTATACACATTATTGTTACATTATGCTTTCTTGTCTTACATACTCAGTACTTTATTCGTACTGACGTCCTCTTTGGTGGATGCTGCATATCGTGTTGCAGGTCCTGATAGACAGGTAGACGAAGCTCCCTCACGACAGTAGGCAGCGAGTTCAACAATTGTTGCGAGGTCCCTTCTCCGGACTTGCTGTGGTCTTGGTATGTATATTTTTGTTATAGGCATTATGGGTATGTCGGGGCCCTGTTCCGGCAAACTTTTGTAGCACTTATGTTCTTTAGAGGCTCATAGACAGGTGGCGACTCATGTATAGTTGGGATTGCCTTGTCGGCGAATTTACTTTGTTTGTATAGTCTTTCATGTCAGCCTTGTCGGCTATGGTACATATGTTCATGGCATTACCCGTCATTTTTGGTTGATTAGAATTCTTGTCTACCATTTATACTGATCTTGTTGGCCCTTACAGATAATAAGAAAGGTTAGATAAGATATATGGTGGCACTCGGCAGGTAGGGCCCGGGTACCAGTCGCGGCCCTCCGGCTTTGGTCTTGACACACGGCCCCTATGATGAGATTTGGATCGTGACATTTATGAAGGATATTTAGGATTATATTGAGATGAAAAATATTACTTGAATTGGAAAAGTATGCTAATTCTTGAAAAAGAGTTATGAACTAGGATTTGTCCATGAATAGCAAATGGGTAGAGGTGAGTTATAATATTTGGGTGATTTAATTTCTATCACCTGTTGGTTGGTGTAGATTAGAATCTTACAATATTGATTTGGGTAGGTGAAGCTATGTTAATATTGAGATAGCTTAAGGTATGTTGGTTAACCCCTCCCGTGGAATTATTTTTCTAAAATTTTCATGACTTTTAAATGTGATTTCATAACTAAATAGCTTTTAAATTATTATTGTGTAATTGTGGGGACGAGTAATTATACAGTTTCCATATTTTTCTTCAAATACTATAAAGTCAACTGCTATATTTTATATGATGAAAATATTATAAATATTTTAAGCATGCGACTGAAAAGGTTTTGGTGATTTAAAAGCTTTCTATGAACACGAATATGGCTCTATGGTTTTTCAAATGATAAATATAAATAGCGACGAAATGGAAAGAGAATATGGCTATTGATCCTAACTGTAAAGTTAATGATTTAGGCCACGTGCCAAATGTAACCAAATATTTTGGAAGTTATGATAGGTAATCGAGAAGGAGGTACCTAATATTCGAAGCTATACGTGCCACTACAGGACAATAGTCTTACCATTGATTTGGATGACCAGATAGATTCCCTTGGTTGGGGTTAATAAATTTCTCGCAAACTAATGTCAATTCACACGATATTGTGGCAAAATAATTTTGCCGATCCGGTCGAGATTGAACTCTATATTATAGAGATAATGGTTTAACGAAATGTCGGTAACTAATGAATTTCCGTCTAAGATTATAAATTTGTTTAAATATCAAATTCTTAAATGTCTTACGAAATGAAATTAAAATTAGTTTAAATTTCATAGTATTTCTTCATATTTTCTTCATATATTCTTGGCCTATTTTTTTGTGAGGGAGCATATAATGCATATGAGTACTATTCATCATGTACTTACGTCCCTTTTATTATAGACGCTGCGACTTTTCATGGATGGAGGTAGTAGTACTCTTAATGTCATGGTCCCTCGTTAGGCGACTCCCTCATCCTCCGGTCTTTTGATGAGCTACATTATATGTTGGGGGCATCTTTTTATGTTATAAATATTTGGATCTCCTTTTGGGTATAAGTGGGTCTTGTCACCAGCATATCCGACTATATCCCTAGCATTAAGATCTTTCTCAAGCACTCTTCTATAGCTATTTTCAAGCCCTCATATTCAACTCCCTGACTCATCCACATAGAATGCACTCGCTCGAAGTGCTTTCTCCAATTATGGTGGAGTACAGCAAGAATTCTAAATATTCGGAGTGCCTGTACTATTTCAGAAGGTGTATGATTGTAATTTAAGATTTTGCATCGATTATAAAATGATAAAATTGGATGAAACAAAAAGTAAAAACTTATTATAATGAAAAGGGCTTGAACTCTCGGCTGATTCAACTCAAGCTTTTAGTTCTTTTTCTGATTCTACTCCTTCAGATGCAACTAGAATCGAAACATTTTATCATTCATAATGCTCTATGTATAGAATGCAATTCTAGTATCAATAATTCCAATTCTTGGAAAGCCTAGAAATACTCTTTCTCTGGTGGACCCATACTCTCCTGATCTATGAATATATTCATATTGTCAGAGACGCTCCATAGACACAGTATGTTAAGTTATATTTTTGTCATTTCTATTGAGATCTCATATGACATGTATGAATAACTTCTTTTGTTATTAAACAATTTCAAGTTTATGCAATGCCAATCATTTTACGAAAGGTTTTATGTTTCTAAATCGTGTATGGATTATGAAAAGCAAACCATGAAATGTTAGTTCACTTAATCAAGTTAATGTATCGAGTGCCTTGTCCGCCCTCCAAGATTGGGGCACGACGCTCAAGTCCAGAACCAAAGTGATATGAAAAATTGGCAAAATAATCAAAAAATTAGATGAAAAAAGAGAACATATAAGTACATATCATGCATTATATGAGTTTGAAACGTACGTCTTAGTCTAACGGGCGTTAGTCAAAGTCAAACAAATATAACGTATACAAACCATGCGCTATACCTTCACTTATTTTAAACGCACAACTTGAGACTTTCCCTCCCCCATCTCCCCTTGTCCTCCATCGAAGACACCTTTGGAGCTTTCCTCACTGCCAAAAATTTCACTTTGAATTAATTTTTTATTTAAATTCAAAATTTATGGTATATTGAAAACGTGGAACAAGACAGTGGGGGCCAATTTAAAAAAAGAGTGACTTTAGAGCTCTAAAAAGAAGTTAGGGAATTCTCAATTGAGGTATTTCTTAACTTCTTGAACTACATTATTGAATATATTTTGGTTCTTACATTTATAAATTTCAGTTAATTCTCGTTTTGATCAGATCTTTTGCAATTTTTTCCCCAGTTTTTACCTTTTTAAAAAAAAAAACTAATTTGTTTTTAAGTTCTGTGTTTTTAAATTTCATTTTCTTAGTTTCAATTTTTTTATGATTCTTTATTTCTCTTCTGTTTAATTTCGTTAATAGTCACAAGGTGCGTGTATTCTAGCTTGATGAAATTCTTTTTAATAACATAATTATTATATTACCAATTGTGTTTTAGTTATATTTTAAATTTAACCTTCTAAAATTGATAAATGTAGATTCTATATAGTTAATTCAATAAACGAAGATGCTCTGTCCTATAAAAGTCCCCAATCGTCATTTAATATATTCAATTTAGACTTAGTTACAATGTTTAAAAAATTCTAGGAAAGCTATTTTCAAGTTAATCCAAAAGGACACATAACATGGTCTACAGAAGAATTTCTTTTAATTTTTGCGCAAATTTTTCTATGTCATTAATCAATAAAAAATACAATATGAATTGTTTCTGTCATATTAAAAACTAATAAATTACTGTAACAAAAGTAGACTCCAAGAATTACATTTTGGTTAATATACACTTTTTCGTTTAATTAAAGAGTTTTCTTTCCTTATCCATGCAGAGCATAGTTGAAAGAATTAACCATCTCGAATAGAGTCACTTTACAAACAAAGAGAATTTGAAATGAAGCATTAATTAAAAAAAATTAAATTTGAGTCATCGGTAAAATTTCATCCACCAAAAGAAAAGGCGTTGAAATATGTTTTCTACATTGACTTTCTTGCATTTCACTACTATTATAAAAAGGGCTTTTGTATTTATACTCTGATTTTAGGGTCACAATTGAACATGTATCTAATTTACAAAAATATTTGCAAGTCTATCCACTTTACGATCAACTTCAAACTTATCGGGTCTGAAGTTAAAAAAAATTAGTCTGAAGTGAAAAAATTGCACTTAAGGGCAAATAGGTCAGAAGTGCAACCACTGGTTTCATGCACTTAAGGCTAATAAGTCTTAAGTGAAAAATTACACTTCAGATGCACTTAAGGCCAAAAAGTCTAAAGTGCAACAAACGTTTTCATTCAGTTAAGGCCAATAAGTCTGAAGTGAAAATTTACACTTCAGATGCACTTAAGGCCAAATTGGTCTGAAGTATAACCAATGATTTCATGCACTAAAGACTAATAAGTCTGGAGTGAAAAATTGCACTTCAGATGCACTTAAGGCGTAAAGGTCTGAAGTGCAATAAACGTTTTGTCACACTTAAGCCAATAAGTTTGAAGTGAAAAATTGCACTTCATATGCACTTAAGGCCAAAAGGTCTGAAGTGAAAAATTGTACTTCAGATGCACTTAAGGCCAAAAGGTCTAAAGTGCAACCAACGTTTTTATGCACTTAAGGCCAAATAGGTATGAAGTGCAAATTGCCAGAAACGAAAATTTTTTCTTCGAATTATAACAATCCAATATACGATTATTTGTCAAAACAACAATAAATTTAATGATCCCATTTCGCAATTAAGAAAAAGAAGAAGAAGAAACCCTAAGCAATAGTAAAAAAATAAAGCGTCATAACAGCTCACCACTGTAAACATAAACTACGTTAAAATATGTTCACAAACACCATATAAAATCACTGTCACCCGAAGAAAAGGAGGAGGAGGAGGAGACCTGAAATTATTTAAAAAGTAGGTACATGTTAAAATCTTTTTTTAAAATTAAGTATAGGTTAAATGGAGGCAACCAAATAGGGCGCCTGTGCAATTTTCCATTATAAAACCTTTAACTTTGATATACATACTCTATATTTGCTTTGAAAACCCAAACTTGTATTCATAATATTACAAGAATACATTAACTTGTGACGACCAGCTAGTTGTCTCATGAGTTACCGCTCTATTTTTCCCATTCCTACCTTATTATGCCTCGTTATCCGTATTTTATGTAATTACGTTGAATAGCTTGCGTTCGGAGTGGATTTGGTAAGAAATGAGACACTTAGTCTCTTTTAGGAAGGTTTAAGCCGGGAAAGTCAACCGAATGTTGACTTATGAATTAGAGGACTCGGATGTGAGTTCCGACGGATCGGTTAGTTTCGGGAGGTGATTTATGACTTAGGAGTATGATCGAAATTGGTTTTGAAAGTCCGGTGTAGAATTAGGCTTGAATTGGTGAAGTTAGAATTTTGGCGATTTCCAGTTGATAGGCGAGATTTTGATCCGAGGTCCAGAATGGAATTCCGACAGTTGCTGTAGTTTCAATATGTGAATTAGGACTTGTGTGCAAAATTTCAGGTCATTCGGACGTGGTTTGGTTGGGTTTAGATCAAAAGAGCGATTTAGAGGATTTTGAAATCCTTAGGCTTGAATCCGACGCGAATGGGTGTTGATAGGTTGTTCTGAGCGTTTCGAAGGTCGGAACAAGTTTGAATAATGTTATGGGGTAGGGTATATCTGGTTGAGGTCCCAGCGGCCTCGGGTGAGTTTTTGGGTAGCTAAACGGACTATTTCATCGTTGGAAAGAAAAACTTGCAGAAAAACCAGATGCCGAGAATGCGGTCGTATTTCTCAAATGCGGACCGCATATCTCTCAAAGAGATCGCAAACCCAGCTAGATTTCTGGGCAAAGTTCATGTCAGAAATGCGGTAAAAAATGCGATCGCATTTCTAACATGCGGACCGCAGATCTTACATTGAAATCGCAGAACAAGACAGTGTTTTGGGCAAAAATTAACGACAAGAATGCGGTGGAGAATGCGATCGCATTCTTGAAATGCGTATCGCAAACCATGCCTCACGCTGACTTTGGGATGAAGACTAGGGTACAATCTGCGATGGTCGCGTCAAATATGCAGACCGCATATCTGTTATGCGACAAATATGCAATTGCATTTTTAACCCTGACAGGGGCGTTTTTGTCTCGATTTTTGACCCCTTTATAAATAGAAATCAGTACTCATTTGCCATGCAAAACCCATTTTCATTACTCACAAAGAGAAACACCTCCAAACACCATAAAATCACAGCAAATCAACCTCAAAACTATATCCAAAGGATATTTTCGTGGACAAATTCCTGAAAGAAGGGACCTTGGCCATCTTGAACAATATTGGAGCCATAGAACTTGGATTGCAACTAATCTTGAAGGGATATTTGGGAGATTTTCAAGGAAAACATCGGGGGTAAGTATTTCTAACTCAATCTTGGACAAATTATCCAAATCCATTGCCATTCTAGTATGTAATTGATGATTTAAGTTGGAGAAAATTGTGAAAAACCCTTAAGTTTAGATTTTAAGACTTGGAGGTCAAACCGATGTCGGAATTCGATAAATTTCGTATGGTTGAATCCGTGAGGAGATAAAGAACCCGTTGAGGTAAAAATTACCAAATTTTGAGAAGTGGACCCAGGGCTCGGGTTTTGCTAATTTCGGAATTTCTTAGTATTTATTTATTGTTTTCACGTGGGCTTTGTTACCCCAGCACACTGTGACATATTAGTTCTAGTTTTGGATAGATTCGACGTACGTGGAGGCCAATTCAAAGGGAAAAGGCGTCGTGGGCTAGAGATTTAGTCGGTTTGAGGTGAGTAGCGATTGTAAATGATGTTGTGAGGGTTTGAAACCCCGGATTTGCACATCGTAGTGCTATATTGAGGTGAGGCACACGCTTGATGATGAGCGTGGGGCCGTTTACTACTGGGGATTGTGACTTGGTCCGTCCGGATTGATGATTTTACTACATATTTGATTGAAAACTTATTTGATATCATCATGATTTGGGCTGATTGCCATATTTGGGCTTCGTGCCGGTTATTTGAACCCTTCGAGATATGATATAGCGCTTGGGCCGTAAGAGGCCCCTCCCGGAGTCTGTACACCCCCAGTGAGCGCGGGGTACCCGTTGTGATGTGATATATAGCCCGAGGGGCTGATATTGTGATGTGATGAGCCCGAGGGACCGATGTTGTACCATGTGTTATGCCCGAGGGGCTGATACTATTTTTATGATATTGCCCGAGGAGCGTGTTTTTAAATGATACTGAGCCCGAGGGGCGATATTTTGCTTTACATTATTTACCAAAAAAGATTTCATGTTTTCACTTGTTTAAAAGAGGTTTGACTTGGATTTCTCACTGATTTTCTGTTGCGAACGATGTTTTAACTGCTTCATTATAGAATGCCTTGTGCTTTGTGTGGTTGCTTGCTTTCCGCCATTATTTATGATTATTACTCACTGAGTTGGAAGTACTCACATTACTCCCTGCACCATGTGTGCAGATTCAGGCGTTATTGATTCCGCTCCGAGGCATTGACTACGACTGTCAGAGCGGCGATTCAGAGACTACGAGGTAGCTGTTGGCGTCTGCAGCCCCGTATCTCTTTTATCTTGTTGTTTCCACTTTCTTCAAACAATTGTGCCTGAGATATTGTAATAGTGATATTATTATTAGGATTTCATTAGTTGCTCATGGCATTGTGAGACCCCGGTTTGGGTTGTTGTCGGGATGGTTAGCTATGTGCCGCAATTTGCTGTTATTAAGATATGTAAGTACTGTCTTAACTGTTTAAATCGAGGTTTTGATTGAATTGGCTAGCCTTGTCTTCACGAGAGGCGCCATCACGACCGGGTTTGGGATTTTGGGTCGTGACAAGTTGGTATCAGAGTCTAGGTTACATAGGTCTCACAAGTCATGAGCGGGTTTAGTAGAGTCTCGCGGATCGGTACGGAGACGTCTGTATTTATCTTCGAGAGGCTGCAGAACCTTTTTAGGAAAACTCCATATTCTTGAAATTCTTGTCATGCGAACTTGTGGATCCGAACACTAAACTTCTGTTATCCTATTCTCTCACAGATGGTGAGGCCGTGAACTACCAGACGAGGTGGACGACCACCAGTACCACCCACTGAGGCCACCAGAGGCCGAGGACGCGGTCGTGGTCGTGGTAGAGGCAGAGCAGCGATGGCAGCATCTGTTGATCCACCAGCTGCCCTAGCTCAAGATCAGGCTCCAGCAGCACCGGCTCAGGCACCGATTGTGCCAATTGTGATTCCAGGTCTTCAGGAGACCTTGGCCCAGATCTTATCAGTTTGTACTGGCCTGGCTCAGGCAGTTACAGCCACCACGGTCGCAACTATTTCGCAGGCCGGGGGAGGCAATCAAACCCCTGTTGCCCGTACACCTGAGCAGGTGGTGCAGGGACTTCAGATCCCGGGGGCACCTCCAGCCCAGCCGGTTGCACCAGCTCAGAAATTCATAGTACCAGTTATGCCAGATGATGAGCAGTGTCGTCTTGAGAGGTTTGGATGACTCCAGCCTCCGTCATTCAGTGGTACTGAGGGCGAGGATGCCCAGGGTTTTCTTGACAAGTGTCAGCGAATTCTCCGGACAGCCGGAATTCTTGAGTCTAGTGGTGTGGTATTTACCACGTTTCAGTTTACGAGAGCTACCTTTAATTGGTGGGAGGCATATGAGGGGCGTAGGCCGGTTGATGCAGCGCCCCTTACGTGGCAGCAGTTCTCCGCTCTTTTCTTGGAGAAGTATGTGCCGCAGTCCCGCAGAGAGGAGCTGCGTAGACAGTTAGAATGGCTGCGACAGGGGGATATGACTGTGTCACAATATGAGTCAAGATTTCTGAGTTAGCTCGTCATGCTGTCTGGATGGTTCCGACTGATCGTGAAAGGATCAGGAGGTTTGTGGATGGCCTTAACTATCACCTCCGTATCCTTATGACCAGGGAGAGAGTATTGGGTGCTACTTTTGAGGAAGTAGTTGATATAGCTCGTGAGATTGAGACGGTTCGCCGTCAGGAGCGAGAGGAAAGGGAGGCTAAGAGGCCTCGAGGATCAGGCAGTTACAGTGGTGCCCCTTCGAGAGGCCAGTTTCAGGAAGGTAGAGGTCGTTCCTTCAGGCCTGCTCAGCTAGCTCGTCCAGAGTACCGTGGGGCATTTGCAGGTCGTGGTTACCATGGGTTGCAGCAGGGTCAGTCATCACTCAGCGCCCTTCCAGCTCATGCTCCGTCAGCCCAGGGTCCTTCTATGCCGAGTGCACCTGCTAGACACTCCGGTGCGAGAGGTTCCCTTCATTCCTCTTCTCCAGCGCTAGGGAGCTGTTATGAGTGTGGCGAGATGGGCCACATGCGGAGGCAGTGTCCTCACTTTGGTGCTAGATCGTCCCAGCAGAGGAGTCAGCCCTTGACTTCTGCTCTAGTTACCTTACAACCAGCCCAGCCAGCTAGGGATGGAGGTCAAGCAGCCAGGGTCGCACCAGAGGGGGAGGTCGAGCAGGCGGTGGCCAGGCTCATCTATGCTATTCCAGGCAGGACAGATGCCAGTGCTTCTGATACCGTTATTACAAGTATTGTTTCAGTCTGCCACAAAGATACCTCTGTATTATTTGATCCCGGTTCCACCTATTCATATGTGTCCTCATATTTTGCTCATTATTTGGGTGTGCCCCAGGAGTTTCTTGCTTTACATGTTCATGTGTCTNACGCGGTCGTGGTCGTAGTAGAGGCAGAGCAGCGAGGGCAACATCTGTTGATCCACCAGCTGCCCCAGCTCAAAAACAGGCTCCAACAACACTAGTTCAGGCACCAACCGTGCCAATTGTGACTCCAGGTCTTCAAGAGACCTTGGCTCAGATCTTATCAGTTTGCACTGGCCTGGCTCAGGCGGTTTCAGCCACCACAACCGCAACTACTTCACAGGCCGGAGGAGGCAATCAGAACACTGTTGCCCGTACACCTGAGTAGGTAGTGTAGGGACTTCAGATGCCGGGGGCACCTCCAGCCCAGCCAGTTGCACCAGCTCAGGAATTCATAGTATCAGTCATGCCAGATGATGAGCAGCATCGTCTTGAGAGGTTTGGCAGACTCCAGCCTCCGTCATTCAGTGGTGCTGAGGGCGAGGATGCCCAGGGTTTTCTTGACAAGTGTCAGTGAATACTCCAGACAGCCGGGATTCTTGAGTCTAGTGGTGTGGCATTTACCACATTTCAGTTTACGGGAGCTGCCTTTAATTGGTGGGAGGCGTATGAGAGGCGTAGGTCGGTTGATGCAGCGCCCCTTACTTGGCAGCAGTTCTCCTCTCTTTTCTTGGAGAAGTATGTGCCGCAGTCCCACAGAGAGGAGCTGCGTAGACAGTTCGAATGGCTGCGACAGAGGGATATGACTGTGTCGCAATATGAGTCAAGATTTTCTGAGTTGGCTCGACATGCTGTCTGGATGGTTCCGACTGCTCGTGAAAGGATCAGGAGGTTTGTGAATGGCCTCAACTATCATCTCTGTATTCTTATGACCAGGGAGAGAGTATTGGGTGCTACTTTCGAGGAAGTGGTTGATATAGCTCGCGAGATTGAGATGGTTAGCCGTCAGGAGCGAGAGGAAAGGGAGGCTAAGAGGCCTCGAGGATTAGGTAGTTACGGTGGTGCTCCTTCGAGAGGCCAGTTTTAGTAGGGTAGAGGTCGTTCCTTCAGGCCTGCTCAGTTACCTCGTCCAGAGTATCGTGGGGCATCTGCAGGCCGGGGTTATCATGGGTTGCAGCAGGGCCAGTCATCACTCTGCGCCCTTCCAGCTCATGCTCCGTCAGCCCAGGGTCCTTCTATGCCGAGTGCACCTGCTAGACACTCCGGTGCGAGAGGTTCCCTTCATTCCTCTTCTCCAGCGCTAGGGAGCTGTTATGAGTGTGGCGAGATGGGCCACATGCGGAGGCAGTGTCCTCACTTTGGTGCTAGATCGTCCCAGCAGAGGAGTCAGCCCTTGACTTCTGCTCTAGTTACCTTACAACCAGCCCAGCCAGCTAGGGATGGAGGTCAAGCAGCCAGGGTCGCACCAGAGGGGGAGGTCGAGCAGGCGGTGGCCAGGCTCATCTATGCTATTCCAGGCAGGACAGATGCCAGTGCTTCTGATACCGTTATTACAAGTATTGTTTCAGTCTGCCACAAAGATACCTCTGTATTATTTGATCCCGGTTCCACCTATTCATATGTGTCCTCATATTTTGCTCATTATTTGGGTGTGCCCCAGGAGTTTCTTGCTTTACATGTTCATGTGTCTACCCCGGTGGGCGATACTGTTGTTGAAGACCGTGTGTACCGGTCGTGTGTAATTACTATTGGGGGTCTGGAAACCCGAGTGGACCTATTGCTATTAAGCATGGTAGACTTTGATGTCATTTTGGGCATGGTTTGGTTATCTCCGTGTCGTGCTATTTTAGACTGTCATGCAAAGACAGTTAATCTGGCTATGCCGGGTGTACCGCGGATCGAGTGGCATGGTGTGACTGATTATGTCCCTAGTAGGGTGATATCATTCTTAATGGCCCAGCGTATGGTTGGGAAGGGTTGCCTTTCATACCTAGCGTTTGTAAGGGATGTTGGAGCTGAGACTCCAAGCATTGGCTCTGTTCCAGTTGTGAGGGATTTTCCCGATGTCTTCCCTGCAGACCTGCCGGACATGCCACCGGACTGAGATATTGATTTTGGTATATAACACGATGCAGATTTCAAATATGTCAACATGAAGCAATATATTGAAAAACAATAAAAGTATTTTTAATAGAAAAAACATATTGGAATTAATTCCTTTAAAGCTATTTATTTAATTATTTTGAATAAACACTTCTATTATCTAGCCTCATTACTGAAATAAATGAATTGTACAGGATAATGACACATTAGACATAATTACTTTTGATTGAGTTGGATATCAAATGGAAAAACAGTTTTTCTTTCCTAAAACTATTGTTCATATCAATTTATATGCAATTCTTTTGTCACAAATTTTTCAAAATGTGTCAGTTGAGTTCAACCGTTTTTGTTGTGTTTGTAAGGCAATCAAAATCTCCATAATTATGTTGGAGATAAGCCAGTAGGTTCTAAAGGAGATCATAAAATCATTACGCTCAAGTCGAGCACCTGATGTAGAATGTATATATTGCAAGTCCTTTTTCATTCTATGGCCTTTAAGAATGATTTGATTTGAAAGCATTGGAAAACTACTGATGGCACAAGCACTTTTTAACTATATACACATATGTTATTAGACTATACGTGTATCAATTTATTTATTATCAATGTCTTTTTTGTCAATTTCAATAAATGGCGAATCTTCAACCGTTTTTCTTTCATTCTGCTAACTGAAACTTATCTTTAAATATTTAGGTAAATTTATTTTTTCAAACAAAAGGAAAAACTTAATTACTGACATAATTAAGTTGTCCAAATTTACTACGAGCCTAATTCGTACCTAGGTGAAACAACATTGAGCGACTTTAACTTCTGCCTATGTTACAAACAGCTAGGTACCTAAAACCAACAAATGCACGATGTAAGTTTGAAGGTGAAAATAGCAAAAGTGTAAAACTACTGTCATAATAGATTAACTCAATTGATACAGAATTCTCGCCAAAAATAGATTGAGAAGAGCAATTTACCGTTGGTAATTAAGAAATATAAGCGCTATATTTGTTTCCCGTATGAAATTATATGAAGTTTGACTCTTTGAGATGGAATCTAATTGTAATCATTAAAGGATTGCTAGAGAAGTTCTAGTTGATCTCAAATTCTAAAATATTACTCATAAACTAACTTTTTCTCTTAACAAATTGCCTAGGAGACAACGCCAAAAACACCCAACAATTAATGTCACCTTAGTTTTAGGATTCTTTTTACTAAAATAGTTGATTTGGGATAAGGAGGTGTAAAACTTCCACAAAACAAAAAGCCTTGTACAGCAGTTTCTGTTTTCTTCCCTTCAAATTAAAAAAGATTGCATTATTAATGTAAATCCTAAATATTAGAGTAGTAATTAAATGGTTATTCCTAAATATTAGGAAAATAATTAAATGATATGTCTAAATATTAAAAAAATAATCAAATGACTATTTTGTGTAGTTAGATTTTATTTTAAAAGGGTAAAAAAAACAAACGATATTTCGCTAAGGGCCTTAGTACTTTTAATATAATATAGATGAATTTTAGATTAATTTTTTTTTTAATTTGTGTACTAGCATATAAATTTAGAACTTTATGTAGTTGTTTTTTTTTTTAATTAGTTTTATATGATAACGAAATTGTTTTAGAGTTTGTGTATTATTATTTTCTATGAATCTTTGCGTGCATACTAATTTTATTTTGAGTTTTCGCACGATTTGAAAAACTAAGAATGATTTTTTTAACTCCATAGTCTTACATGTTTGTAAAAATAGCATAAAATAAACAGTTTTTTTTTTTTCAAACTCAATGTAGTAAACTATTACCACCTAGGATTACCTCTTTTTTATTTTTATTTTTCGTAAACTGTCGTAGCTTTACAATTCATAACTTCTAGTGATGTTTGTATAGGGTAAAATCGGTTCACATTAAATACTCGAAAGACAGTGTGACACGTAGAATCGAGGACACACGGAAGATGAAGTCAGTGGAAACCAAGACCGAGGACAACAGCTTCGGTTAGTATCGGGTAGACCCCGAAGGGAACATTATCAATGAGGGCAAACAAATATGTGCCACCAGATGACATTCAATGAAGAATGTTCCTCGTTATTAAATACACATCCGTTATAGAGAATTTTGACATTCATATCCTGTCGTTACATATTCATCAATGGTCTCCATTATTGTCATGTAAGAGGGACTTGATACTAGGATATTGTTCCCTAAGTATAGCTATAACTAGTGATTTCAACATCCATTGTAAGACAGGAAAATTCTGACAAACTTATGCTACATATTATTCCAAGCTAAATAATGCTTTATTTTCTTACTAACGTCATTCTTATTGCTGCCTTCGGAAGCCTTGCTCCTGCAACTAAGGTGTCTGCTATTTTATCTTGATTTTAACGCTAAGTCTTGTACTTTATTTAAATTTATTTATCATTTTGGGGTCAATTCGATTCGCTTGTCTATAAATCACACTATAAATTTAATTATACCGTTTTACGAGTAAATAATTTGGCGCCAACCATGGGGCTTAGACAGTTGTGTAATCGATTTGATCCTTGCATCTATTACTACTACGTTTGATTCTTTGTTTCTTAGCAAATATTATAAAATATGACAGTTAATGATGTCAGCATCACACACAACATCAAGGAACAAGAAAATCTGCCTCAACACGAGGATTTGAATAGCGACCCCCGCAATGGGGAGGATGTAGCCATGCCGGTTCATGGCGGGCGATATACTCGGCACGTACGAGAAACGACTCCTAATGATGCTGAGAACAAGCACGTTGCGGAAACAGTGAGGATCTTGAGAGAATATCAAAAGGCCATCATGGCCATCTCTCATGGCAAGATCGGGCCATGACAGAATTAAGGCAAGCGTTGTCAAGTACTTCCAACAACGCGAATGGAAGAGGCCTAGTTCCTCCTGGTGCTTGCACAAATCAAATAGCGCAAAGCATTGATAACAACACCCTGATGGGTGAAGTCAGCTTCGACCGGGGGGGGGGAGGGGAGGGATCGGCAGTGGATCTGGTAACAACAACAATAATGATCCCTTCAAAACCGAGCTCGTGTGGTTTATGAGGCAAATAAAAGCTCAAATGGATCAAATTCTGGGTGCACCACCAGTGCTGAAAAGCCCGGACTCAAAGAAATATACCCAGTTATCGTTCAAACCGAACACAACACTAGAGTTAATTCTGAAGCGGTTCAAAATTTCAGATGTACCAAAATATGATAGAAATTCGGATCCTCAGGAGCACATCACCACCTATACAACAACGGTGAAAGGAAACGACTTGGCTCCACATGAGATTGAGTCTGTCCTGCTGAAGAAGTTCAGAGAAACCCTCACGAAGGGAACCTTGACATGGTACTCACTCTAACCCGAACACTCAGTAGATTCCTTTGAGATGTTCGGGGATTCTTTCATCAAGGACCATGTAGGGGCTAGGAAGGTCCACACCTGGAAGGCGGACATATTCAGAATTTCATAAGGGTAGTTTGAGTTGCTGCGTGAGTTCGTGATCAGGTTTCAGAAAGAAAGGATGTTGCTACCTGTCATGACAAATTAATGGGTAGCTGAGGCATTTACTAAAGGGTTGAACCCGACGAGCTCCTACGCCTCACGGAAACTAAAAGAAAGCCGGCTCGAGTTCTAGGAAACTACATAGACAGATGTCCATAACTGTTACAAATCAAAGATAAGAATAAAAAATGATCAGCTCGGATTCCCGTCGTCAACTAAGGTTCAGGATCGAGAAAAAAACAGGGATAAGGCAAAGGATGATTTTGATGCAGATCGGCGATATTCTAAGGGCTGGTTTTTTCCCTACGGAAGGCCAAAGGACGCGGCAGAGGGTCCGGGTTGGTGGATAGGTTCGTGCCCAATAGAAGAACTGACTGCGACTAGAATAGTAGGTCATTGCAAGATAAAGAGATATCGAGTTCCCGGGATTCCACCTATCTCAGGAAGTCCGAGTACAATTTCAATGTCAGCATAATGGAGCTGGTATAGGCGATGGGGAACATCAAGGAAGCATGATTCCCAAGGCCGATGAGATCTGATCCCAGCCAGAGGGATCCTAACTTATGGTGCGCGTATCATAGGACTAACGACCACCGGACTGGGGACTACCAACATCTACGTAAGGAGGTAGCAAGGTTGTTGAAAAACGGCCATCTCAGAGAGTTCTTAAGTGATCAGGCTAAAAAAAATTATGGCCGTAGCCGGGAAAACGCAAAGCCCTCGAAGATAGGTGAAGACCCTCCCCGGCAAACCATCAACATGATTTTAGGGGAAACAAGATCAATGGTGTAACCTTCTCGGCATTAAGAAAGACCAATGTATCGATGACTCATAGCAAGAGACTCTGGGAAGTCGCCGAAGACGATATCACCTTCATAGAAGAAGACGCCAATGGACTTCTATTACCACACAACGATGCCTTGGTAATTTTCCTTAATGTTCTAGATTTTAAAATTAAATGTATTTTGGTGGACCTAGGAAGTTCGGCCAACATTATTAAATGGTGGGTGCTGGAGCAAGCCAAGCTAACCGGAAGTATCATTCTGACAACAAAACTCCTTTTCGGGTTAAACTTAGCAAGTGTGACAACCCGATGGGAGATCTTGCTGCCCACGAACACCGTAGGGGTCATGAAGAGTACCTTATTTGAAGTATTAGATGGTTACATGGGCTACAACATAATTCTTGGCAGATCATGGCTACACGAGATGAAGGCCGTACCATCAACATATCACTAACTGCTAAAATTCCCATCTCCAGAGGGAATCAAACAAATAAGAGGAGATCAACCGAGGGCAAGGGACATGAACACGATCTCAGTTTCCAGCAGTAAAGGGAAGGAACATGTGGCATAGCAATTACAGGAACCGACGCTTGCTCCTAGACCAAATGAAGACAACAAAGGGGAAGAGTCGTCAGAATCCCACCAGGTACCATGATATTTCCAGGTACTGGAAGAAACGGACGTGACCAAGTCCACAGCGAAAGAACTCGAACAAGTGGCATTTTTCGAAAAGTCTCTAGAGAGGAAGCTCCACTTGGGGACAGGACTTAACCCCGAGCTCGGGTCAGAATTTATTGAATTTCTTAAAGCTAATGTTGATTGTTTTGCATGGTCGCACGAGGATATGACCGATATCCCACTAGAGGTGGCCGTGCACAAGCTAAGTCTGGACCTAAACATCCCTATGGTAAGAACAAGTTTGTTAAAGAAGAGGTAACTCGATTACTCAATATCGGTTCAATATGGGAGGTATTGTATCCCGACTGGCTAACAAAAATAGTAATAGTTCCAAAAAAGAATAATAATTTCCATATGTGGTGGATTATAAGGATCTGAATAAGGTGGGCCTAAAAGACTCGTTTCCATTGCCAAACATTGATCAAATGATTGATGCAATGGCCAGACATGAGTTGATGAGTTTTTTTTATGCCTATTCCGGGTACAACCAAATTAAGATAAACCCTGATGATCAAGAAAAAACTTCGTTCATAACGAACTCTGCACATAGTGCTACAATATGATGCCGTTCGGGCTTAAGAATACTGGAGCCACTTATCAGAGGCTCTTAAATAAAATGTTCGAAAAGCAAATAGGGAAAACAATGGAAGTGTACATAGACGATATGCTGGTTAAGTCTTTGAATGCATGTGACCATTTGAAACACCTCTGGAAACCTTTGATGTCCTAAGAAAGCACAACTTGAAGCTCAATCTCGAAAAGTGTGCGTTCGGAGTTAACTCCATTAAGTTATTAGGTTTCCTGGTGTCACAAAGGGGGATCGAAGTCAATCTCGACAAGATTAAAACCATCAAGGACATCCCAGACCAACTAACAAACATGAAAGAATTCCAAAGACTAATCGGAAGACTGGTCGCTCTAAGCAGGTTCATTTCTTGGTCTTCGAAAAAACGTCATCACTTCGTCTCACTTTGGAAGAAGAAGAACAACTTCAAGTGGACTCCAGAATGCTAACAGGCTCTAAAAGACCTGAAACGGTATCAATAGAGCCCTCTGTTACCATCAAAACCGGAGGAAGGCGAATAATTGCTAATATACTTTGCGGTCTCGGAGGTAGTGGTAAGTGACGTTCTAGTCTGGGAGGACGAAGGTATGCAATATCCTATTCATTATGTTAGCAAAATTTTATCAGGAGGGGAAACTCATTATCCGCACCTCGAGAAACTAGCCTTAGCTCTCGTAGTCACCGCTCGAAAGATTAGGCCTTAATTTTTAGTGCCACTCGATAGCCGTGGTGACAACTTTTTCCCTGCATAATGTCCTTCACAAACCTGAGTTGTTAGGTCGACTGGCCAAATGGGCAGTCAAAATTAGCAAATTTTATCAAATATAAACTCAAGATTGCAATCAAATCACAAGTTTTGGCCAACTTCGTGGCCGATTTCAGTCCCGGGCTACTACCTTTGGCCACAAAGGAAGCGGTGATGGTGTTAGAAATGACATCAAGAGTTTGGAACTTGTTCACAGACAGTGCTTCCAATGTGAAAAGGTCCGGGCTTGGGGTAGTCTTAGTTACGCCCTTGGGGGAAGTCCTAAGACTGGCCATATAAACTGTTCCCTTGACTAACAATGAAGTCGAGATTGAGGCTTTGATTGTAGGACTTGAACTGGCCCGGGGACTAAACTCCAAGGTCATTGAAATCAAATGCGATTCCCAACTAGTGATAAATCAAGTATATTGAATCTTCGACACCAAGGAGGAATACATGCAACAATATGTGCTGAAAGTTCAAACTCTGCTTGTACTGTTCAGTGAATGATCCATCACCCACATCCCGAGAGAAGAAAACACAGAAGCAGATGCATTAGCCAATTTGGGCTCGTCCACGGAAATAAAGGGATCAAATTTCGGTACGGTCGTACAGCTCATTCATTCGGTATTGGATGTAGACGGTTATTATGAAGTAAATACAACCAACCTGGTCTGGAACTAGAGGAATAATATCATCGACTACCTTGAGCACGGCAAGCTGCCCTAAGACCCGAAGGCATCCCGGGCGCTCCGCACCAAAGCAGCTCACTACAGCTTCTGGGAAGGACAGTTATATAGAAGGTCATTCCAAGGCATGTTGGCCCGATGCTTAGGAGCCTCCGAAGTTAATTACGTCATGAGATAGGTTCACGAAGGAATTTGTGGAAATCATTCAAGTGCATATTCGTTGTTGTTAAAACTAGTTAGGGCATGATACTACTGGCCCCAGATTGAACAAGATGCTAAGACATTCATTCAGAAATGTGACAAGTGTCAACGCCATGCGCCGTTAGTACACCAACTATCAGAACTGTTACATTCAGTATTATCCCCATGGCCATTCATGAGATGGGGGATGGATATAGTCGGACCACTGCCGCCGCCACCCCTCCCCCCCAGGAAGGTAAGGTTTCTTTTAGTTTTAACTGATTACTTCACTAAGTGGGTTGAAGCAGGTCCTTACCAGAAAATCAGCAAGCGACAAGTGGTCGATTTCCTATGGGAAAACATAATCTGCAGATTCAGAATACCAAAGGAGATTGCCTACGACAACGGGCCACAATTCATAGGCTCAAAGGTCACAAAATTCCTTGAAGGCTTGAAGATTAAAAGTATCACATCTTCACCATACCACCCGAGCGCAAATGGGCAGGAAGAATTGACCAATAAGGTGATTATTCAAAACCTCAAAAAGGGGCTGGAGGCAGCCAAAGGCAAGTGGCCCAAAGAGTTACTGGGAGTGTTGTGGGCTTACCGGATGACAGCCAAGTCAAGCACGAGACAGACACCTTTCTCTCTCGTATACGGAGCAGAAGCTTTGATCCCAGTAGAAGTAGGAGAACCGACCTTGCGATACTTCCGGCTGGATGAAGAAACATACAACGAAGCATTGCTAGTCAAATTGGAGTGGGTTGACGAACGCAGGGACTAAGCGAACATAAGGATGATGGCCCAGAAAAAAATAATGGAAAGGTGCTATAATCTAAGAGCCAATCTCCGTATTTCAAAGTGGGAGACTTGGTTTTAAGAAAAGTGACTCAAAACACCAAGGAGCTCAACGAAGGACTTGCCATATAAACTGTTCCCTTGACTAACAATGAAGTCGAGATTGAGGCTTTGATTGTAGGACTTGAACTGGCCCGGGGACTAAACTCCAAGGTCATTGAAATCAAATGTGATTCCCAACTAGTGATAAATCAAGTATATTGAATCTTCGACACCAAGGAGGAATACATGCAACAATATGTGCTGAAAGTTCAAACTCTGCTTGTACTGGTCAGTGAATGATCCATCACCCACATCCCGAGAGAAGAAAACACAGAAGCAGATGCATTAGCCAATTTGGGCTCGTCCACGAAAATAAAGGGATCAAATTTCGGTACGGTCGTACAGCTCATTCATTCGGTATTGGATGTAGACGGTTATTATGAAGTAAATACAACCAACCTGGCCTGGAACTAGAGGAATAATATCATCGACTACCTTGACCACGGCAAGCTTCCCTAAGACCCGAAGGCATCCCAGGCGCTCCGCACCAAAGCAGCTCACTACAGCTTCTGGGAAGGACAGTTATATAGAAGGTCATTCCAAGGCATGTTGGCTCGATGCTTAGGAGCCTCCGAAGTTAATTACGTCATGAGATAGGTTCACGAAGGAATTTGTGGAAATCATTCAAGTGCATATTCGTTGTTGTTAAAACTAGTTAGGGCATGATACTACTGGCCCCAGATTGAACAAGATGCTAAGACATTCATTCAGAAATGTGACAAGTGTCAACGCCATGCACCGTTAGTACACCAACTATCAGAACTGTTACATTCAGTATTATCCCCATGGCCATTCATGAGATGGGGGATGGATATAGTCGGACCACTGCCGCCGCCACCCCTCCCCCCCAGGAAGGTAAGGTTTCTTTTAGTTTTAACTGATTACTTCACTAAGTGGGTTGAAGCAGGTCCTTACCAGAAAATCAGCAAGCGACAAGTGGTCGATTTCCTATGGGAAAACATAATCTGCAGATTCAGAATACCAAAGGAGATTGCCTACGACAAC
>MCJB01049235.1:106410-117663 GCA_002018475.1 Nicotiana obtusifolia
TTTTTTGTTGGCACAGGGGTTTCGCAATTCCAGGGCGGATACCTCGTTGTTTATCTTTGACCGCGCTGGTATCTCTGTGTTTGTGCTGGTTTATGTTGAGGATATAGTGGTTACTGGGTCTGATTCGGGTACAGTTGATCGATTTTTGGCTGAGTTGGCAAGTCGTTTCTCTATCAAGGACCTGGGTACTCTGTCATATTTCCTTGGAGTTGAGGTTCTACCGCATCGTGATGGTCTTCTATTATCTCAGCGGAAGTACATTCTTGACCTTCTACATCGTACTCATATGGCTGATTCCAAGCCGGTACTTACTCCGCTTGCCACTAATCAGCCTTTATCTCTACTAGATGGCACAGCTCTGGACAACCCGACTGAGTATAGGACTGTTGTAGGCAGTCTACAGTATTTGGCCCTCACTCGTCTTGACAATGCTTATGCCGTGAACAAATTATCTCAGTTCATGCATAAACCGACTACTGCTCACTGGGCCGCGGCGAACGCCTGCTTCGTTATCTTTGTGGTACTATTGACCTTGTTTTACTTCTTCGTCGGGTGTCTCAGCCGTCCTTGTATGCATTCTCTGATTCTGACTGGGCGGCAACAAGGATGATTATACCTCCACGAGTGCATATGTAGTTTATTTTGGTGGCTCCCCCATCTCTTGGGCCTCTCGGAAGCAGCGCACTATTGCCCGCTCTTCCATACATATCTGTTGCCTCCACTGCTGCAGAGCTCCGCTGGTTGTGTTCTTTGTTGACTGAGCTTCGGGTGTTTCTACCGTCCTGTCCTGTTATATACTGTGATAACGTGGATGCTACGTACTTGTGCTCTAATCCTGTTTTTCATTCTCGGATGAAACATATTGCACTAGATTTTCACTTCATTCGTGAACAGGTTCAGCGTGGTATTTTACGTGTGACTCACGTTTCTGCAGCTGATTAGTTGGCTGATGCTTTGACAAAACCGCTCTCCCGTGCTCCGTTTTTGCTTCTGCGTTCCAAGCTTGGACTTACCTCCCGCCGTCCAGCTTGAGGGGGCGTATAGAATAGATGTTTACCTTATTTAGAGTTCTTCCATATATGTTATATTTCCATACTTATAGAATAAATGTTTACCTTATTTAGAGTATTTCCATATATGTTATATTTCCATACTTACCTCTTGTAATAGTTCTGTATATTTGACATCTAATGGATGAATGAATTATTCACCACAAATAATATTCAATATAATGTGCCAATATTTCTGATAAAAAAAGAGGTGCAAACCATTGGGGCCAGGTGACTTGAATGGTTTAAACGAGAATATAGCAGAATTAGTTTCGCTATCTTGGAGGGGCTTATTTAAATCTAACGGGGTCTAATTTTTCCAAACTAGTAGAGCTTAGTTTAATATTTGACCAAGTTGTTGCCTCGTGATTAGTGGTAAAGCAGTGTTGAAATGGGCTACGGTGTAATCTAAGAGATTATTTTGATTATCAATCCAATCTCCTTGATCATTCTTAAAGAAACTAATATGATTTTCTCTTTTCCTGTTGGATGCTGAGATGTGAAAGAATCTCGTATTAGCATCATCGTCATTAAGCGAATTAATACGAGATCTAATCCTCTTCTAATTTTAACATATTGTTATAATCTTTTATTAGAGATTTCTCTAGGTTTTGTAGGAAAAGGCTTTGGTTGTAGTTGTTGGAGTTTTGAATGCCAGTTAAACCGGCCAGAATCCTTTGCTTATTCCTAAAGATGCTTCCTAAAGTTGTTTTCCCCCGTACTTATATATTCTTAGTGAAAGTACTAGTAGCCTCAAGGAGTTCCTTGTTTTTTCAGTTGGTGGCTACTACATTGGTAAAGTCAGGGTGAGTGCACTAAATATTTTCTAATCTAAAAGGCTTGTTTGAATTATTGAAGCAATTATTAAGCTTAACTAATATAGGGTTGTGGTCAGAGTATGGTTTTGGGAGGTTGGTGATTGTGGCATTTAGAAATTTATTTACCCATTCCTCATTGGCTAGGATACGGTCTAGCCTTTTCATGATTAGCACGTTATTCTTTCTTCTATGGTTAGACCACGTAAATTTGCAACCTTTAAAGCCTAAATTAATAAGGTTGCACTTATTAATGTAATTCCATATTTTATATGATTTAGATGGTTTCATAGGTCTGCCTCCTAATTTTTCACTACTATTGATAATATCATTGAAGGTGGTATCCAAGGTCCATTATAATTTTTAGACATGGAAATAAGGTTATCCCACATTAAATCCCTATAACTACTCTTTGTACTGGCGTATATTGAAGTAAATAGCCATTGAGTTTTATAAGGTCATACCTCGATTAAAGCATGAATTTCATATCCGCTCTTAGTGAAATGCTGGACTGTGACTAGGTTGTGATTATAGAGGATAACCATACCACCTGCTTGCTCTTCTGCTGGAACTTCTATAAGTTCTGAGAAGTTGAAATCGCTGAGTAATGTTGCGGTGGAGGGGATGTGAAGAAGAGAGGTTGATTGGGGAGTTGGGGTGGTAGTGGGGGTAGGTTGTCCATATTTTGACTCCTTCATTGGTGAGGGACATGAACTAGTCTGAACCTCCTTCTTGCCGTAAATGGTATCCTTGGCATCTTTTCTATTAGAAGAGCTTATATTGATGTTTTCCTTGGTTGGTAGTGGTGCCGAAGTAGGGTTAATTATTTAGGTGTAGGATCTATTTGCGTGGAGATTGAGTGGAGTGGAGTGTGAGATTTAAGGAGATCATTTGAAGATTCGTTTGTCGTCACATATTCTACTAATTTGTCCATTTGGCAGTCCATATTTGCATGCACAGACAAGTATTTTTTTGACATATTAGGTTCGGGAGTGAGGGTAGGATTAGTAGGTTGTCTATTGGATGATTGTGTAGATAAATTCATTTTGTTAGTAATGGTCATATTTTTAATATTAATTTGCTTTAATAAGTTTTGTTCCGATGATTCGGATGGAGTTTCCAAAGTTTCCACAACCTCCTCCACGTGTGAGGAAAGTAGCATTAAGGCTGTCCATTTTCAAGTGCATGCATTGGTTGGTTTCTAGTGTATCCGGTATTGGGGAGGTGGTTTTTTCACTTACCATGGGTAGTTCTTCTAGAAGGGCAAAATGGTTTGTAGTACGAAGGGCTTGTTTGGAAGGGGAATTACCAGAATTCGAAGTAGCATATTTGATCTTGTTGTCAGGGTTAGAAAAATTAAAAGCTTCCTTTTCGATGTATCTAAGTTTTTGAGTGTTGAGAAATTTACCTGTGTCAGCATCAAATATTCTTACATTAATACCTGGTGTTGTTTCTTTGGATGATGGCGCGGAGCGAGTACTGATTACCTTTTTTTTTTTTTGAAAAATGAAACTGTTATCCAATCCCCTTGACAAATGTCCCGTGTGTTTGTGCTTTGATTTTCCTGTGGCAAGTTAGACTGGATAGGCTGCATTTTTAGGAATTGGCATTGTATAATGTTGTGGCCTAGTCTTCCGGTTCTTACATAAAAGAAATTCTCCTTCATAATGTATTTGTTGTTTATAATTTTCAATGTAAACAAAAGGCTTAGGCAAATCCATCGGAGCTTCAACACACAACCTTGCATATCGACCTCTTAATATTGATGACGTACATGCATGCATAAATTCGAAGTAACCTTCATATTTTATTCCCAATTTTTTGTAGTATGGTAGTATCATAAAAATTTGTTGGGAGTTGAGGCAGGCGTATCCATACTGCCGAGAATAATTGTTTGACTTCACTTGCCAAAAATTGAGGTTCCCATTTTTGCACCGATAGGAAAAATTATTTATGAACCATGGATCATCAGACATATTTTCCTCCTTGTTGAATTTAACTATAAAGTAGTCCGCTCCAAGATCCATGAGAAGTTTTCAGTAGGTTTCTATAATTCTTGTGATTTTCTGTTTAGGTATAGGTGGAGAATGCGCTTGCCCATGAGTTTAATGATGAGTGAAAATTTTCAGGGTTGGTAAATGCATTGAAGGTCATCTACTGATAGGTTGATTTGTAGATTCTCACTGATTTCTTGCATTTCTTGCGTGTATGTACCTTGCCTGAGCTAGATCATTCATAGGAGAATCTACTGGCATGGTTTGTGTGTGAGGTCCTTCAGATTGCATGGATATATGAGTTTCTTCTGATTTCATTAGTAGAAACCTTAAAGGAGAGAGTAGGTAATTGGGGTGGTGGGGATGTAGTAATAGACAGTGATTGAGTCTCTTCTAGGTTAGTAGTATAATTACCTCTATTTGCATGGGTGATGTCAGGTGGTTTGGGGGGTATCTGGTAAGGTTAATTGGTGGAGAGCGTGGGAGGTTAGTCATAGTAACAAAGAGGTTGAAGATGATGATGAGTCTACAGAGAAATCGGACCTTCTCACGCTTTTTTCCAACTCCACAATATTTTCCTGTTCATAGAACCTCCAGCTTATATTCTTTAACTATGCTTCATTTTTTCATTATTTTAATTCTGAAGTTAAATTCATAGGCCGATGAGCAATTCTTTTTTAATACTGGAGGATCTTGTGCTCCTTTATGGGAAATAGGGGAATATTTCAGGTATTTGCTAAACTTCCTAAGTGCTAACAAAACTGGTACATGAATCGTGATATAGAGGATTAACCAGTTTTAATGCCCTTGGTTACTTATAATGGGACTTTGGTCGGTATATGTTAGTTTTTCTATTCTACTGGATAATTCATGTCAGTAGTTATCGGTAATTTATAAATGCAAGCTTGGAAATTATACCTACATTCATGATTTTGGATATTTGGTTGATACAAATATGAATATTTTTGGGTAACCAAACTTAATTTCTTTTTGTTCCTCCTTTGTTATGAAGTATGTTCCCATTTCTTGGTATTGCAATCAAAAGGTAAAGCACTTGGGAGAAGAACCTACACATTATCAAGAAATTAATGTGCTTAGGTTCCATCAAAAATAAGTTTTACAAAATAGTTGTGGAAGCAACTAGCACATGGTGCTTGATCTTGTTTGGAGTGTGACAGTGAATATTTGAGTTTGATGGGCCATTTCAGATTGAAAAGTATGAAGCAACATATGTCGCGTGCATCCTGTTTGATGATATCCCTAAAATGACCGAAAAGTTTTTATTTTTTTATCAGTTTTTCTATAACATGTCATCTATTATTCAGGAATGCAAAACATACATTATATTCTTCTACTTGACATAATTGGGGAATAATATTTGTTATATTTGTATTGTGTATAAGAAACATGTTGAAATGTACCCTATTTGCTTGCATGTGTTTTCTATTGCACTATTGCTACTTTTGTCTAATTTTGTGTTAACAAGAAAAATGAAGTATGACTTTTAGTTATTCAATATATCTCGATTTGTTTCCATGTATATTTGAACTGCTGGCTGACTAAGGTTAGAAAGCCTAGAAAGAGAAATAAAAATGATACAAAAATCCTTAGGATTACTGCCATTAGACTCCCTTATGGATTGTGAGGTTGACCATAATCTTCAAGGAATATAAGGTAACAGAACGCTGACATACATAAATTATAAGGTATCTGTCTTGGTTTTAAGATTGAGTCCTGTTGTGGGAGCCTTGCAAAATATTGGAACTTCTATTACAGCAACGCTATCGATATTAATTGGCACAACAGTTAGATCGCCAACCTGAACATATTGGGAAGTGGTAAGTGTTTGACCAAAAAACGTAATTTTCGGCTAAAAAAATTGTATTTATATAATGATGGGTTAAATTTAGTTAATAATAATATTTTTGGATGTGAGTTTCGAAAATGTGGCTGACATTAAGGGGTCGTTTGGTACGAAAGTAAGTAATGCAGGGATTAGTAATGCAGGGATTGTAGTGATGGGATTATTTTTTATCAAGTGTTTGGTTCATTGTATTAAAAATTAATTATGCAATGTATAATTTAAATTTATGTTTGGTTTAAAACTATACAAAATACTTTTTACAATTATACCCTTAAATATTTGTGGTATTTTCTATTTCATTTAATTGAGTTAGCTAGTTGAGCAGCTAATAATAAAAAGCTTTCTTCTCTCTCCTGCTACTGGCGATAGAAATGGCAAATTGAGCAGCCATGGCTGCCAACGCCTCTCCCCAGCTATTCGCTGTGGGAGAACAAAATAAACATACCCAAAGGTTCGTCTACCAAAGGCGCGTACAACCATCCAAACATCATCCCAAAACATACACGAAATTGCTCCAAATCAGCAAAACAAAAATGCTACAACTGTAGCAGTTCGTCACATCAGCGAGTCAACATGTTCACGGTTCGTTCCTGGTACAATTTCTGATCCTCAAACATCAGGCGCACATCCTAACAACAAACAAACAGAAGCTGAGTAACAAGAAGCAGCAAATTCTGCCGAGAATTGCGAAGAACAGAGCAGTTTCGCACATCGAGCTCAGGTAAACCAATTGGCTCAAAATCGATGCCAATCATTTCCTGCTGTTGAGAAAACTGTTTCCCGACCATCAAAACAAATTCTCATTGAGGCAATCTCCACAACATTAACAAAAGGGGTCGCTGCAAAGTCGAGCGCGTTGGGTGTTCGACAAAATGTCAAAACCACCTCAGCAACCCAATTACATGATATTGTTACTTTCCATGTAGTATTTACTGGATAAATTATGGTTAATTTTTCATTAATATGATTAATATTTCAGAAAGCAGAAGACTTTTCGTCCTAAAAAGAATGCTCCATCAGGAAGCAAGGTTAGAATTTTGATGTTAATAGTTCAATGATGTGTCTGTTCCTATAACATTTTCACCTCCTTTATCAATCTGTTCTTAGTTTAATAACCAAAGACACTACTTTGCAACAGCTAATTAATGAGTAATCCAACTGATAAATCATAATGATATTTGTTGTTATTGCTGTTGTGATTTGCTTCCTTTATCACAATGCAGGGCGCGCAGCTCAAAAAACACATAGATGCTACTTTGGGAAGTGGGAATTTGAGGGAAGCAGTGCGGCTGCCGCCTGGAGAAGATCTACATGAGTGGCTGGCTGTAAATAGTAAGTTTTCCATTCGTACTAATTAAGTCACACCTATAAATATCCTTGCAAATTAGCTTCTATTGCTATTTTGATGGCAGTTGGCAGATGTGTCTATCGCTTAAATCCAATCAGGGTATAACTAATTTCAGGTGGATAATTTGACATAGGCTTCTCATAATATGGAGTTGTTGTTGTTACTGCTTCTTCCCTGACTTTTACACTACTGTATTTCTTCTCTATACTATACTGTTGTGATTTGGATGCTTGGCGAACCCCTATTTGTGGGATTACACTGGGTTTTTTGTTGTCGTTGTTGTTATACCAATCGAAATGTTTTCGATACATCCATATGATGATTCCTGAATATCTTAAGTACCTTCCTATTGATCCTAACTTCTTATCTTTCTCTTTTCCTACAGCTGTTGACTTTTTCAACCAAGTGAATATATTGTATGGCACTCTCACAGAATTCTGCACCTCATTAAGCTGTCCAACAATGTCTGCTGGGCCAAAGTAGGCTTCTCAATCTGTTCACTTTGTGGTAGATCCTCTTTATTGTTTAGTACTTATGTTGCCATTACAGATATGTTTCACCACAATTTTTGTGATCATAATGGAATCTATTTTGTTTAGAATGGAGTTAAGAGGACTAAATCGCTCTAGGTATAACGACATGAAAAGTCGTCCATTTCTTGCCATTCCTAACTGCTATATTTGTTTGGGATTATTGTCCCAGAAACTTTAGCACCTATCTATGATTTCAAGTTCTCAACTTTACTATATCTGAAGAAGCTCTGAAAGTGATAGGATGTTCAGATGTTGCAATGTTTCCCCAACCAACAAAGTCTAACAATTAGACAACCTCCTATCCATAGGATTATAGTCATCGACAGAGGTGATGCTCCAATCTTTTTTTTAATTTCTACCCACGAGATGCTAAGTCGTGTTTCTATATGTACAGAGAATCTATCAGTAGAATGACTTCCTTTGGAGAACTGTAATATGATGGAACATACTGCAAAGCAGCCACAGAATGAAAATATGATGCCAATAATTTAGCTTCCTTGAGCTGTCCTCATCATTTGACCAACACATTTGACATTACATTATCTTGGTTTATGTTTTATGCGGTAAAAGACACTTCATCATTCCCTGCATATATATCAAAACTGTTCAAGTAAATATGAGTGAAGTGCACCTCTTCAAGCAGCATTTCTACTCTGGCAACCATTCTAAATTGTACATAACTTATGCCAGAGAATGGTTAATCACACCATAACCACATTGGCTTACTGGATCAACTTGTGTAACTCTAACCTCTCATGAATAAAATGGAACTTCCAATGAAATATTTTCTAATTGTGGCGTGATTGGTAAACTTTTTGGTATATAACTTTTGGCAGGTACGAGTATCGTTGGGCTGATGGAGTTAATATAAAGAAACCCATTGAAGTTTCTGCTCCAAAATATGTGGATTATTTGATGAGTTGGATAGAAACTCAGCTAGATGATGAATCAACTTTTCCCCAAAATTTGGGTGAGTAATTTCTCTTTATGCTGTGCATAATACTCCGATCAAGATTTCCAGTTCTCTGTCTGATCAATTCTATGCTACAGGTACACCGTTTCCATCTAATTTTCAGGATGTGGTGAAGAGAAGATGGTCGTGTTGATGGATGGGAAACCCAAAAAGTGTGGTAACCTGTTCCAGAATTTACTTCATTTATAAGAATCTCATTGTTTGAAATGGAATTCTAGTACCTTATAGATGTTGCTAGCACTCTCTGTAATTGAATAAGCTCTTTTACAAAAGTGTGTTACTGTAAAGGAAATGGTATATTTTATATCTTAGCTCAAATACTTCATTTGATGAAAGGAAATGCTTGTCCACTGGATTTTGTTATATTTGAAATTTGGAGGTTAACTGATCTTTTCCAAGCTTATGGATAATGCATTATGAGTTCCTTTTTACCGCAGTTATAATTGACATTCGTTTCCTCCTAATGACTTTATGTAATACTTAGGTAAAGTTAAGTGACTTTTTCCTTAAAAAATATATATAGTGACAATGGAGTAAGTGACTATACGTGAAATTACCAAAATTTAGACTCATATTTAATGTTCTTTCACTCTTTGCTTACTGCAAACCTTAAATTTTAGAAAACACAGCTGTTCTTGCTCTTTCCAATTCCATGTGATTGTAATTTTTTTTTAATAGGTTTCATTTGTCTTCCTAGTGACTTTATGTTAACTTAAGCAAAACTGTATTATCTTGAATATGGCAGCTCTAAATGAAGCATTAACTGCTGAAGTTCAACGCTTGAAGATTGCCACTGCTGAACTAAATGGAGATGCTGCAAAGTTTCAGCAGCTTTCTCTCAATCCCCAGATGTTCCACTTGCAGCGACAGTAGGCTACTCAACTAAGCATGCATCAGTTGCAACATCAGCAACAACAAGAACAAGAAAAAGCATCATCGCCAACAAAATTGTGGACAGTGCTGAACAGCAGTTAACAAGGGATACACGACAATTTTTGAACAATAAAAGTGTGGAAAATAAGGATGCGCAAATATTGACTAAAGGAGATGGTATAGCGAAGCATCACAATTCCATTACTGAAGTTGGTCAATCATCTGGTGTACAAAGGGCAGACAAACCTGTTGTAACTAACAATATGTTCGCTCTTCTGGAATTGAAAGAAAATGATGAAACTGATAACAATCTCTTGGTGGTGAGGGAAGAGAATGCTGATCGAACAGAAGTTGCAGCAGCTACAGAAGTAGCAGAGGAAATCAGTTGGCAGATTTAGTTCAAGAAAACTCTGCAGAATGTCCAGAAGAAATACGAATTGACAATGATACTGATAATGATGCTGTTGATGAGGTCCAATCGGATACAAGGTTGGTCGAGACAAATTCAGACACATTTGTCACAGGATATGCGTCAAAGAGAAACAGATCACCAAACTGAAATTGGCGACGAATATTCATGACTTCACGGATGGAAAGTTGGTTCCGCTATGATTTGTAATAATAGTTTTGCTATAGTAGTAGAACTAGAAGTAGTTGTGCTTTTTTATTTCTCTGAACAATTTGTAAACACAGTTTTATTTTATAAAAAAAGGAAAAAAAAAAATACCATTTGCAAGTGTAGTAAAAAAGAGGACCACAATGAACACCAAAATATAGACTAACAGAACCATCTCCATCTGTGGAAAAAACATCTACCTCAATCCATAAGCTAACTTACGGTCAATCCATACAACTGAGCATATATCAAATTTCACATCATTAAAAATAATAAAATACCAAATTAAAAGATACATTAGCAAAAGATTTATTTACAAGCCAAACAATTACATTTACATACATCATTTGAGTTTATCACAAATGAAACTACATTCAAGTTTTTCCATAGATACTAGTTACACAAGCAAAATAGAGCCACCACCTGTATACACAAGTCTACCATACTTTAAAGTTTATCGTTGACGATCATAAACATCATAGTCTGACGCTCAAGTTCACCCATGCGTATAAACAGTTCCATTTTTTTAACATCATCACAAAGAACCAATTGTGCTTTGATGCGTTGTGCTGGGGAGTACAACTCAAATATAGGGGATTCAATGATGGAATAAATCAGACCACGAAGTTTGGATTCCCCAATCTTGTCAATCAAGGCACCCATTCGTTTGTCTTGACTTTCGGTAAATTATTTCATAACCTCCATCATACCCTTAAGAAATGTCTCATTATCATCCTCCACAATCTTTTTTCTTTTCTTGCATTTCTCCTTTTCATTGACATTAGATGACCTCTTAGTATAATCACCTTGTTTATTGTTTTGTTGGGATCCAGCTTCTTCAGTTTCAGATGCTCCAACATTTGTATTTTCAGATGCTCCAGCAAATGCAGTAGGTCCAGTAGCATTTTCAGCTTCTCCAGTAGCCGTATTAGGTCTATGGGTAGTATCATCTTCTTCATCACCATCAACATTGATGGGAAATCCCAAACTCATGTCATTATAAGGTCCTGGAGATTGACTCCTTTGAATTTCCTCAACAGCATCTAGTGGTCCTTCTGCGAACTCTCCGGTTGCTCTATCCTTGCCAAAGATTTCCTCCCAATCCTCAAACATCAGCCATTTCTTGGTATTCATTTTTTTGGCACCTGGATCAGTCTAGAAAATAATCACAAAAGAAAATAGAGCAAT
>MCJB01049236.1:6392-49876 GCA_002018475.1 Nicotiana obtusifolia
AAACCCCCCCCCCCCCAATGCAATATAAAACGCGGAAACAAGAAAACAAAAGATAAAAGCAAGACGCTCAATGAACTATCAAGACAACAAGTAGGAACTAGTCTACTTACCTTCTTGATGAAATCACGGAGTACCTATACTATACGAACAACCCTCAAGACAACGATGGTCTTGCAAACTGTTCGATCAAACAAGGAACGAGTTCAATTTTGAATTACACCAAAATTGGACAAGTTAAGTCTCACGTTTTTGGAGAGCACAAAGGCTTGGTCGAAATTTGTATTCAATATAATGTCAAAGGTGCTGAAAATAATAAAGTCTTTAGGCTTATATAGAATGAGCCTTGTCCTAAATCAACTAGGAAACAAACAACTAACAAAAAGGCCACAATTTGGCTAAGTTAAAAGAATAGTTACGCAGGACCAAACAAATAAGAATTAATGTCTTCCCTAGCAATACAATAATACAACATAAACACAAATGTACATCTTCAACTTCTAATTTCGTCCATCGCCAAATTAGTGAATGCTTGAACGCTTGGCTCTTCTCCAAGGCTAACCAATGCCTTTTCTTGTCTTATCCAACATTGATGGCATGAACATAGCTTGATCAGGTTGACCTGCATCATTCTCCCCTTCTTGAGAAGATTTCATCCTCAAAATCGAACCATCTTCATCTTTCAAAGCAGCACAAGGAGTCAAATCAAAGACATTGAATGTCTTAGAACCAGCATAATCAGCAGGCAGGTCTATGACATAAGCATTATTATTGATCTTCTGCAACACTTGAAATGGTCCATCTCCTCGCGTAGCCAACTTCCCTTTCCCTATGGTTCGGAAATCTTTTCTTTCGGAAGTGCACCCAAACCCAATCATCTTTCTTTAATTCCAGCTTTTTCCTTCCTTTATTCTTCTTGACTGCTACCTTTTCATAAGCATCCTCCAAAGTTTTCCTCACCTTAGCATGCAATTCGAGCAATGCGGCTGCCCGGTTTTCTCCATCAACGCTAATAACTGCATCTCTCGACAAAGGAAAAAGATCAAGTGGTATCAAAGGATTAAACCTCCATCCCTCAGCTCGTTTTGGCGAGCTAACTCCACGAATTGCTCGGGTCTAATGGTGGAACATCACTAGTTCCTTCTCCAGCATGCTTTTGATTGCTAGAGGATCTTTCAATGTTCTCCACTCGGGCGCTAATTGCCCTTACTTCGGCCAAGAGATCGGCCAAAGAAATGTCAGTCACAACCTTTTCTCCTTCCGTAGCCATGTATGTACCTGCAAAAGAAACAAGATTGGAGAATGTGCTAAGGTTTGTCAAAAATACTCTCTCTCACTTTTCCGAATGACTCTCGGGTTCACTCAAATTTTCAGGTAGGATTTCACACTTGTCTTCAAATTGGCTTCCTCTAATTGACCAAGTTCCTTAGCGACCTTTCAAGTTCACAAGATCAATAGTTTTATTCGAGGTGAGTGAAATTATGTGACTCGATAGGCGGACAACTTTTTAAGTGAGCACAAGAAGCCAAGAATTATCTACGAAAGTGAAAATTCGGAGTTTTAGCACGAGATCCTACAAGCTCAAAGATTAGTAATTACTTAAGTAGAAAATTACCTAAGAATTATTAATTAGAAGTAGTGTAATTAAGAAAGAATTTCGAAATTAGTGGAAGGAGGAAGTTTTAGAAGCTTTCCCACTTTAGTTCGGAGAAGACCAATCCCCTCTCCCTAACCCTTTAGGAATTCGCCCCCCCCCCCCCCCCCCCCCNTTGTTCCCTTTCTCCTTGTCCAACTAGGCTTTCAACTTCTTGAAACTTCTCCCTTTTGGATTGGGAGTTGTTTCCTTCTTGGACTAGAATTAGAGTTTCCTATTCTCCTCCTTTCTCCTCCCCAAATTCGGCCTCCCTTCCACCTTTAGGCCCTGTTCCACGTTTTCAACAATACCTTTTCAAGAACAACAAATTAAAGTTCAAGAACTTCAAGAATTCAAGGCAATCTTGTTAAGAACGTTTGAGGATTCAAGAACCTCTTCAAGAACAACGTAAAACTCTTCAAGAGCTTCAATTTTAACTCCAAGAACTGCAAGATTTTCATTATTCAATCGTGCACCTTCAAGATTTTCAACTAGAGTTTCAAGATTTCAAGATTATCGGTTTCTAACGATCAAGAACTTCAAGAATCGGTTCAAGAACGTTTCTTTAACAATCAATCTTCAAGACTTCAATCCCTAGATGATTTAACAACTCCAATCAACTATCAACTTTCGGTTTTTCTTTCTTCTCTTTTTTTATTTTTGGTCACGTTTTTTTTTTTCAAAAACGAAATTTAAGAATTAGAACCTAAAACTAAGGCGCGAAGAGCAGGATTGGGATTGTAGAAACAAACCCGTTTCAAGCTCTGATACCAACTGATGCAATATAAATGCGGAACAAGAAAACAAAAGATAGAAGCAAGACGCTCAATGAACTATCAAGACAACAAGTAGGAACTAGTCTACTTACCTTCTTGATGAAATCACGGAGTACCTATACTATACGAACAACCCTCAAGACAACGATGGTCTTGCAAACTGTTCGATCAAACAAGGAACGAGTTCAATTTTGAATCACACCAAAATTGGACAAGTTAAGTCTCACATATTTGGAGAGCACAAAGGCTTGGTCGAAATTTGTATTCAATATAATGTCAAAGGTGCTGAAAATAATAAAGTCTTTAGGCCTATATAGAATGAGCCTTGTCCTAAATCAACTAGGAAACAAACAACTAATAAAAAGGCCACAATTTGGCTAAGTTTAAAGAATAGCCACGCAGGACCAAACAAATAAGAATTAATGTCTTCCCTAGCAATACAATAATACAACATAAACATAAATATACATCTTCAACTTCTAATTTCGTCCATAGCCAAATTAGTGAATGCTTGAACGCTTGGCTCTTCTCCAAGGCTAACCAATGTCTTTTCTTGTCTTATCCAACATTGATGGCATGAACGTAGCTTGATCAGGTTGACTTGCATCACCCCCTCTCTCTCCCCTCTCATAGAAACCATCATCCTAGAAATTAGGTTCCATTTCTTTCAATATTATCCGAGAAATCTCCCAAACTTTTCTAAATTATTTTTCTAGTTTTCTTTTATCTGTATATCCAAATATATATAACATAATAATAATCATAATATTTTTATAACAAAGTGTATAAGATAATAATAATAGTTATATCAAAACTTTATTTTTCTTCTTTGTATACCACATTTCAGATTGAAAACCCAAGTTTCAAGATGACTCCACCTATGTATCTCCCATTGTATACATCGGTGGTATCTCATGTATATTTGTATATATCCATGAAAATTTGTGTTATACATGATATACAATATGATAAACACAAACATCATATACATGATATACAATGTGATATACAACTATGTCCATCAAAACCTGTGTGTGATATACACGATATACACAGGCCGCAGTTGGATTTTTAGGTCTGATTTTTTACCTGAAACAAGTCTAAATCACTCCTAATCTTGCTCAAATTTTGTCTATAGCCTCGTCTAGATGTTATCAACCAATTCCAATCACACCCACTCATTCAATCTAACAAAAAAGGTGAGAAGAAAAGCAAAGTTGAACTCTATATTTTCTTATTTTCTCTCTTAGTTTTTGCTTTTGATTTTCTCTGATGCGAGAGCAACGCTACTTTTTCATTCCATCGATTTTTGTGTATAATTTGTAATAATTTAGCTAAATCGTGAGAGAGAAAGGGAAGAGATGGAAGAAGAAATATAAGGAGAGAAAGAGAAAGAGAAACGAAAAAGATATGTGAAGAGGGGGTTATAGAGAGAACATAAATAGGAAGTAGTTTTTTTAGAGATTTAGCTATCCAACGTAAAATTTTTTGGGGCTGTCTTTTCCAACATATTTTAATTCCAATAATTTGTCAATTCCTCTTGTATGTTGTTACTCGGTGTCATTTTTCCTTTTTAAAACTTGGGGTATTATTACTTTAGTCTGTACCAGAAACTATTTATATTCGGCAGCCGAAAAAGTATATAAGATTTGTATAACTTTTTTATATAACATATATATATATATATATTTGGCTATTATTTTGAGAGCGGCTATACATTGTCATTTTTCCTTAAACTTTTGCCCATTTCAGCCCAGCTAGCTTTACCTGACGCAAGCCCAAACAATTTGCAGTTCGTATATAGAGAACATCAACTAGGGTATTATTCCAGTAGCTTTCCTCTAAGCCGCAGGTCTTAAACTGGGGCGAAGCCATGGGGAGAAGTAAGCTTCCTCTCCCAGAACTCTCTTTGATTACATTAATTCTCATCTTTCCGTACAATTTTTGTTCCGTATAAGTATTCTAATCTGATAAAAATGGTGCTGATTTATGCCCCTTGTATTGTCGCATGTGTATATGATGTTCTTTATACAATCTCCAGTGTTTGGATAAATTTATTTCTCTGTTTTATAGAGTAGATTAATCGTTTTTGTTTATCTTGAGCTTTTCGGTGTTGGCTTAAGTGAAGTATTTGTTTAAATCTTTTGTGTGTAGTCGTCATACTATTGTAATCAAATGTGGGGTTCATCTGATTTAGTTTTCTTTATACCGTTTTTTTGTTCGTGTGTCTGATAGGAATTAAAAGAACTTTTAGTTTCAATCTCTATTACACTTAATCTAAAATTACACTTAATCTAAGTTGATATTCAACTGAGGGGTAAGATTGTAAGCGGTCGTCCAACAAAATTGAGGCTTTTTGTTAGGGGTTTGTTATATACTACAGTACGTTTTTTGCAGTATTTTCGAGATTTTTTCAGTGTGGTGTTTGCACGTCTATCCAAAATGCAGTCTGGATGGTAGCTAGTATTGGCTCATTATATTTCACCATTGAACTCGGCATTGCTAGTATCAGCTCATTTTATGTCGACACTGACCCTTGCCAGAGCGTACTTGCATTTGCATTCTTTCTTTATATCATCAGTGAGTTGTTTAATGTTTTCAATTATCTTGCACAGGACCTGCAAGATGCTACCGTCAGATTAAGAACAAGCCATACCCAAAGTCAAGGTTTTGCCGTGGTGTCCCAGATCCAAAAATCAGGATCTATGATGTAGGTATGAAGAAAAAGGGAGTCGATGAGTTTCCATTCTGTGTTCACTTGGTCAGTTGGGAGAAGGAGAATGTGTCCAGTGAGGCGCTTGAAGCTGCCCGTATTGCTTGCAACAAGTACATGACCAAGTCGGCTGGGAAAGATGCTTTCCACTTGAGGGTCAGAGTTCATCCCTTCCATGTTTTGCGTATTAATAAGATGTTGTCATGTGCTGGAGCTGATAGGCTCCAAACTGGAATGAGGGGAGCTTTTGGTAAGCCCCAGGGTGTTTGTGCTCGTGTTGCTATTGGTCAGGTTCTTCTCTCAGTTCGCTGCAAAGATGGCAACAGCAACCACGCCCAAGAGGCTCTGCGCCGTGCTAAGTTCAAGTTCCCTGGCCGACAAAAGATCATTGTCAGCAGGAAGTGGTATGCCCTAACTTTTTAATTTTCTTGCTTTGAGCACTTTGTACATTTCCATTCTGTTTATTATTTGTCAATTTATACTTTGGTGTATAGGGTGCTGCATTACTTCATTAGCTTGGTTAACTTTAGAAAGGTACATTTTAAAGCAGATATGAATTTCTTTGTGTTGCTGATAACTTTATCCAAACCAATTCTCGGAGTGCGTGTTCCATCTGCGATTTATTAAGTGCCAAAAAATCCTGGTTGTTTCTTTGAGCTGAATTCACCCATTCTTCATACAGAAAGGCACTCAACATGAATTTCAGTGTTGGCATATCTACTTTTTCTTAGTTTCTAAAGGTGGAGGATTAAACATTGTGTGATTTTAGGTAGACAATTGGAGAAAGTCATTTGTTTCAGAAGTTGGTTGATCAAACATGTTTGTATTTCATCTGTGCTGTCTTTTTCATTCAGGGGGTTCACCAAGTTCAGCCGTACTGATTATCTGAAATACAAGTCAGAAAACCGTATCGTCCCAGATGGTGTGAATGCTAAGGTTTGTTTCCTTATAGTATAATATTCACATCTCAAAGCCTGAATCTAATAAAACATACAAATCATGGCTTGTTTCCAGTGATAAATGCAACTGGTTTGCAGATGAGAACTTACAATTCATTTTTTTTGGTTGCTTTTGCAGCTTCTTGGGTGCCATGGTCGACTTGCTTCACGGTTACCTGGAAGGGCCTTTCTTGAAGCAGTTTAGGAATTGGAGCGCCATAATATTCGACTGAATGAAATTTTGTGGCTTGACCTTCTCTCTACTTGTGAACTATTATTGGAGTTTTTATCAAGTTGAAAATTTGAGCGTATCGAGAGGATTGACTGTTCTTGATTAATTTTTGTTATTCTTGTGCTGTCCCTTGCCGTCTCTGCTTTAGCTGTAGAAGGTCTATTTCAATTGCTTCTTATTTAACTTCACCAGCCACATTAACGTTGTGCTTTTGTTGATGTATAGATTTTTCTCTGCACTCTATATTTAGGAGTAGGAACTTAGCAAGCTACGATTATTCAGTGGTTGCTCATAGTATAAGCGGTCATTTATCTTGAAAAATGTTAGACTGGAAGGATGAGTCCACAGGCCACGAGAGAGATGGGTTTACCGGAGAATTGGTTTTAGTTTTAGGTGTGGGATATTTACACAAATCGCTGGTTGGATTTTATTATTTACTTTTTTTAGTTGGGTGGATGGAATTTAGGTTAATTCTTCAGAAAATTGTCACTCTCCCAACAAGATTGGTCTTTTAGCTTAATATGCCCATCATTTGTGGTTTTTAATAAATGGACTCTGCCTCTTCGCCCCTTGGTTTCTTCTTTATCTCTTCTTTATCAAGTACACCATAATTTCTTAATTTTAGAAGCTTAAAATTCTTGTTAGGAATTAAGTTAATGATTAATTACTGTTATAATTGTTTAAGTGTTGATTATTTATGCTTATACTTTTAGTTTAAATACTGATTTAGTTATTTGCTTTAAAAATCTGAAAACTTTATTGTTGGTCTTTAGAAGGTGTTCAAAAAGGTAAAGTGTGCCTCTTGTTTTGGTGTTATTTGACTAAATTGGTGACTGGGGAGCGTTTGTGCAGATATTTGGAGGTTTTATTTTAAATTTGAGATCATTTGGAGCAGATTTGAGGTGGTTCAATCGAAATTGGAATTACAAATTCAAAATATATTTTGTTGAACAACACATAAAAATTATGCTATTGGTAGACTTTGATGAATAATTTAATAGATAAGTCGATTACAGATAATATAAAGTTACACTACTCTGGTAGTTTGATGAACAATTTTAACAAGCACAAACTCATGCTAGTCGGATAGAGTTTGTGAATAATTAATAATAGGTGGAGGTAAACTTTACCGTCCAATAGAGAAATCCTTGAAAAATTGCATGGGTTTGGAGGTCATTTATTCAAAAACAAGGATAGTATTTAAAGACTAGCTTTTATAGGGCCATTCCTGTCGATCATCCCTCACTAGTTGGACGAGTCAAATAATTATGAGTTATTTGCCATCACTACTTTTAGCTTGCCAATATAACCTAAATCAAAATATTGATCTAAGTATTCAAGATCCGTTCCTAGCACCTAACAAAATTAGTTCATACCCAAGGTATTGCATCCTGCACGTACATATTAGAATTTTTTTTTTTTTTTAATAACTTGGTGTTCGGTCAACTTGTATGTATTTTGACTAACTTTATTAGAGTATTTGTTATCTTCCACCAACACATATATCGGATTACTCTGTCAATCTGAGCTTAGACAATTGGAAAAGATTTGCACACATATGAATGATGTTAAGTGAATGATGCTAATTATCATAGCCGCTTCATGTGTAGATGCACTTTTGTAACGACGAGGTGGAAAGACCTCCTAAGCGAGTATGATATACTTCATATGACTAACTTGTATTCTAAATCCACTTTACTAGTACAACGGTCGTGCGACTATGCACGCCGCTCCGTCGTCCGCCGGTGAAAAGGCACCGGACCACCTCCAAAATATGCGCCTTCTCGCTGCGCACCATCCCCAACAAACCACACCTCAAAACAACTCCCCAACTGTTAACGATTTACAAAAGACCAGCGCGACTACTATAGCGAAAAATCGCTGGGTAGTTCCATCTTTCGTTTTTGGATCAATTAGAGCCATTCCAAATGCTGAAGACTCATCTCCAGGTCGTTCACAATCTTCCCAACAAATTTTGGAAGATTATACTGTTGCAATTTCAAGTTCAGACCAACTGAACAGCACAGATATGCACCAGTTGGTCGCGCATGATGCTACCGCGATGCTATGCTTAACCAATTTACCAAAGACCAATGCCAATCGATTCCTGTTGATCAGCAGATGGTTTTCCACCCTTCAAATCAAACTTTCATTGAGTCAATCTCCACAACATTGCAAAAAGGTAATTCAGCAGTGTCGCGCATACCAGATGTTCGACGAAATATTCAGGACAGTTACGCAGCTCAATTGAGCGAACATGCTACTCCTCAATTCTCTCAAGTTAATAAGGAAACTAATCGTCAATCAAAATTACAAGAATTACATCCAAAAGTTGATAGTCGAACTTTTCCTCTACCCACAGACATGTAGAGGACTGACAATGGTAGTCCAATGCCTCAGGAGATTCAAATGCCTGCACAACCTACCCTCTATGCTCTTACAAATGTTAGTAAAGCTGCTGATATAGTAGCTCCTCCAGAAATAACTCACAATGCATGTGACCAATCCCAAACATATCCTCCAGAAGCTCAGGAACCCAGCAATCTGATTACTGCTGCTGCTGGGGAGTATCCAAAGATACGTCCTGCAATTCCAATGGCTGCTGCTATTAAAGTGGGTGAGCCAACTCAAAATCATACTGAAACATGCTACCCAAAGCAGTCGTATGCTGCGCAACTTAATCCGCAACAATCTACCGCAACATCGGCAAAAATTGAGCTACTCCCTGTTACTTTAGTACATGGCGAACCAACGATAGAATTCACCATGGAAGAAGGTAACGAGTTTACAAGAGAAGAAGGACTGCATCAGGCAGTCGTCATGAAGTTTTCATATGGAAAACCAGAGCTAAAAGAGATAAGAAGAACCTTTCAGACACAGTTCTATGTTCAAGGTTGCTGCAGCATTGGACAGCTTGAATATCGACACCTGCTGATTAGGTTTGATCTATATACTGACTATATCCAGTTTCTGTCAAGGCCGACAGGATATTTCAAATCCAGACGAATATTTCTTCAGAATCTTTCCATGGACTCTAGGATTCAACCCAAAGGAGGAAACGTCAATGGCAGTCGTCTGGATTTCACAGCCAAGTCTCCCTCCAAATTTCTTTGCAAAGAGATCTTTGCTGTCTATTGCTTCAGCAGTGGGTAAGCCACTCGCTGTAGACAAGGCAACACAAGAAAAAACTAGAGCTAGTGCTGCTAGAGTGAAGGTCATTCTGGACCTTTTATCCAAACATACACAAAAGGTTAAGTTAGTTGTTGTGGAGCAGGCTACTGGGAAGTCACACACATATCACCAAGAGGCCGTCTATGATAATCTGCCAAAGTACTGTGCTCATTGCAAGCATCAAGGGCATGACGAAAGATCATGTAGATTTTTGAATGACTGCTCAGTCGAACATGAGATTTTGGATCGCAATCTGTCTCTTAATGATGCGAGCAAAATAGAGCAGCTACAAGGTGATGCTAGGGAGCTGTTAACTGCTAAAAGAGCTACCCAAAAAATAAAGGAAACAACAGCACAAAAAGCCAGATTTGATAAAGAGCAGGAGCTACAGATACAGATAATGGAAACTGCTACTTTGAAGTCTGTTACTCGAGCTGCTGGTTCGCCACAATCAACAGCTGGTCGAACCAATGTAGAGCACCAGCATGTCTCAACAGAAGGGAAGCAGAGGCCAACATCCCCTGTTTCGGAGGGTCTGTCCTAGATTTCTGAGAAAAAGAGGGATGATGATGAGACCAAAACTGGGGGTTCTAAAAATTCAGGTAAGATAAACAAAGGCAAGGGAGTTGATACAACAGAAAAAAGTGAAACTTGGACAGTGGTTTCACATAAGAAATCATCTAGAAAGAAGACTGTGGCGCCAATCAAGAAGAGCCCAGGTGCTCGACGTATTGACGCCAGGTATGTGTCCTGCACAAATATGTTGGATACTCCTGAACTATATAACACTGGAAAAACAGAGCTGGCAACATTAAATGACAATAGGAGATCCACACAAGAGGTTCCATGCTCGAGCAGACACAAAAAATGTCTGGGCAGTGATATTCCAGCTTATTATTGGGGTGTTCGATGAACTGTCCCAAAGACCATCTTCATGAATGAGATGCCGAGTAGCTCCAATTGTCAAATGCTGCAACTCATCAGTCCACATATTGAAAAGGTCATTAATAAACCTTTAGTCACGTTGAATACCTCCGACTTTGAAATCCCTTCACAATCGGAAAAATCAAGTGATGAACATGAGACAAGTTGGTTAGCTAAATACCAAACTTGGGCTGATCAAATTGAGCATGAAGAAGAGGAAGATTGGGGGGATGACGAAGGGAGGAAGTCGACCAATGCTATTGAGAGCGATGAAGAATACCTGCTTGCAGTTGCTTCAACTCCAATTCAGACAAACCAGAAAACAAGTCAGAACATAGCACCAATTTCTACTCCCAGGAACTCTCCAGTTTCTATGCAGCAGACCTATGCAAACGCTAGGCAGCAACATTCTTCAATTGATGGACAACAACGACATAATCTAGCTGACATGACAAAACAGATTGCAGTTGCAATTACAACAGCAGGAAAGCAGCAGCAGCAACAGGTTTGCAACACAAGTGCAGCAGATGCAACTGGAAATTCTGGAAAGCAGTAGCAGCTTTCTTGCACAAGTAGTGCAATGGGTGTGCAGCAGCAGGGCCATCAGAAGCCTGTAGTAGCTGGAAAGCAGCAGCAACAATCTTGCACCAGAAATGTTGAAGTTGCACTTTCAAAATTGGGGCAGCAGCTTACCAGCAGTACACTGGTTGTGCAGCAGCAACAGCAACTCCTCACAAATGCTGAGAAACAGCAGCAGCCTAATATTGCTGGACAGCAGCATAACATTTCTCGCACAGGCAGTCCAATAGGTGAACAGCATCAGCAGGCACTGACCTCAACAAAACCAGTGCACACAAAGGCAATGACAATCGCAATATCGGGGCAGCAGCAACATCCAGTCAAGGAAACATCACTTGATAGGGATGGAAAAGGTTACGATGAGGAAAATGTTAGGCATCTCCCAATGAGAGCTGCGAAACAAAAACAGGTCGTTGCAATAACGTCGACAAAGTCCAGCCGATCAAAAAAGAAAATATCATGGATTAGGTATACATTTTGAAAAGGTCGGAGGAAGAAGATAAAATTTTACAAATCGAAGAATTCACAGCATTGGATAAGGAAGGACAAGCCTATAATTATTACTGTATTTTATTATATCATTTTGTAAGCATTATCTTATGTAATATCATCATAGAGTGTATTATAAACTCTATGATGATCATCGAATATTTGGTTCTGTCTAGTTCTTTCTTTTTACACGCTTGCTAATAGGTGAGGCTTTTTATTTGCCTCAATAGGATTTGTAAGGTAAGGTTGTCCCCCTTACTTGTACTTTTCCTTTGCGGTTTGCTTTTATTATGAATAAAAACATATAATTTGCCCAAAAAAAAAAAAACTTTACTAGTAAGAATCATTGTAGATATTGGATACTAATTCGATATCGAGCCTATGAGGAAAAAAAAAGAGCATAAAATGTGCACACGGATACTGTTCATTCTTTCCGTTAGTGATATTCACTAAATGCATGTTTCGAGCTTTTATTGAACAAAGTTCACTGAGTCATACCATACATTCTACAAATCTTGATTTTCCCAAACTCAAATAGTAAAAAGAAAATTAAACTTCTGTCTACAAGATCTTTTAAATATTTTCTTGCCATCTCTTCTTTCATTTTCTTCTACTTTACCTTTAGAAATCCTTTAGCAGCCCCTAATTTCACAAGTCTATTAAAAAAAAATTATTCATCCTCTGAAAAGACAGCATACTAGAGAAAGCACATGTTTAGGTGATGAGGCAAGTGATGGATACTCAAAGCGAGTACTCTCATGCATTGTACGTCAAGAATGTATAGTGATTAATTTTTTATTAATTATTCATAATCAAGTGACAAACTAATATGCGAAATTGAAAATGTGTAGTGATTAACTTTTACTTAATAATAAAAATATCGGTAAAGACACATGTTATGTACTCATAGACTGATGTGAACATTCGATAATATAAATTTTATTTGTTCCTCTAATCGGTAACAAACTAAATATTCTCTTAGTCGATATTCTTCGGAAGGACTCACGCCTAAGAGGCGAAGCAAAATGTATAAGCAAAATCACATTAAATATGATACATCATTACGTCAATCGCCACAGTTCCTCCTTGTATACAGAAGAAAAAATCTCTTGAAATAAATATAAGAGGTAGAAAATAATCTATGGGTAATCTTTGAGTTTAAAGTTTACTCATGGTTAGTTCTATGAAGAAGTTCTAAGCCTAAATTGAATAATCAAATAAATCACGATCTAATCTTCTCCAACTTCCCAAGTAGATTAGCCAAAATTATCCTATTCTGCATAAAACCAAGTTCTTGTCCCCTATTACTACTAGGGCTACATACCTTTCACTTTGGGAATAAAATCTCAATTTCTTTACAAAGTTATTCTGGAGCGGTGAATATCAAACATAAGCGGATCCAATCACGATCTTATATATAAGAAGAACAGAAGATCTTTCTTGATCAATTCCTTTGCCTCTCATTCTTCGAGAATAAGGAAGATCTTTTTCAAGTTTGATTTTTCTCTCCAGGACTCCGGAAAGGAACTTTTAGAACACCAATAGGCATTAAATGAAAGAAAGAACTAAATATTATATTTTACTTTGAGGTGGAAACATAATAATTTTTTTTAATTGTCTTTATAATATTCATATTGGTTTTTATCGTATGCGAGTTGTGTTCTCAAAAGTGATTTACTGGATCAGTTAGTCACGAGTCTATCATGCTTTCTTTATCTCTCACTATTATTGTATTAAGCATTTCGTATTACCTCGGCATTACTGTTTTCTGCAAAATCATGTTCACTTCACTGCTTACCATCATTTAGTAGTCCAAAGACATCAGTATTTACTAATACTGAGAATATTGCTACACTGATGACATAGATGAGCCTTCTAACAAAGAAAATTGATGAGATGTGCACAAAACAGGTTCATATAGTCGACACTTCGAATGGAGAGTTATGCACATCTTGTATTAATTGAAGATGCACATCTTTTAATTCTGTATCAGTACCATGATGTAATGCACTATAAGTGGAAGATCAATAAGCCAATGTAAAGAGGGTCAAATCCACCCCTGGCTTTCTAACCCCATTCTCTCATATCATGGCGAATGAACACAAAAGATAATATTCCCGGTTCATGAATCTGAATTGAGAAGGCATTATGGAATAACTTTTTTAGTCTCAGAATGCATAAAAGTTTCAAAAGGCTACACAAAGACTAAATGGATTTTATAGGCGATAAATAATTAAATCCCCAAGTGATGGTACTAGTAACAAGTATCATAACATAACCAACTGTAGCCACTTATTTCCTAGTTTCCGAAGATATTCTCCAAACAAATGACAAGCATAACTCTAGTATCTGTGTTCTAACTTCTCTTTTTCTTTGTACATCTGCACATACCTGCAGGTCAAAGAAGGCAAGAATGGATTAGAGATACACATCATTATCAATCAATTCTACCTCATCAAGCACAGATAAATTTGTTCGAATACCAATCAATAACACAAGCCATCCTACCAACTAAACAAAAGATTTTGGTCTAACGGATAAAGTTCAAAAAAAAATTTCAACTCTCGCCGCCCAATATAAAGAACTGAGTCTCCAGAAGCTAAAGTCAAGAGAAGATATTGATAACCACCAGAATCCCAAGATAAATGATAACTTTCAACCATCTTCTGTGCATATATCAATCAACTGTCCAGAATTAAGCTCAAATTGTGTCATCCTCATTAAATCTGATTATTCAATCCAACTACAACCTAAATTTTTAGATATTTACAAATGTAATTAATTCTACTAACTGGATACAAAAGAATTTAGTCTGTAATACTTTTGCAGTAGACTTCATTTTAGAATTAAAAACTCATCGACTTGCAAAGATTTATGGTGAACTTTCAAGGTCTTCAGTCTTTGATCAATTAAGAACTCTTTTGTAAGCTTCTTACATATAAGATGTCTGTAATACTAACTAGTTTCTCACTTGAGCTTACCCTGGGACTTACAGACATTTAAATCACATTCCTGGTTGACTTGCATCCATTTATAACTGCAGATTATAAAGTCATATTCAAACTTTCCACGATATGAAGGATTATTTGATACATTTCATATGTACATACCCTTTTCTGTAGGCATTTTATGCTTAACGTATTAATTTAAATCTCTATTAAGATCTTGACAAAATCTTGAATCCTAAACTAGTTCGACTCTCTTTGTAAAGTAGAATTTTAAACTTTATCAACTAGAAGCATTATTATTTGAATTGCGTGCGCCAACATAGCGTGGGATTAACGCAGAGTATCCATATAGCCGACCGCAACTAGTATGGTATTGAGGGATAGTTGATTGATTGATCGTCCAAGAAACATCACTTTGGCAAACTAGTACTAGAGGTACAATTCAAGTTAACCCAAGGCAAATTCTGGAGGTTTGCCCCCAACTCAAGCATTATATATACCAAGTCCAGCTCGTATAACGAGCCTGAGCTCACAATGAATTTTCTTAACAGAATTTAAAAACTATAAGACTGTCTGCAAATAAAGAAGGTATTATTATAATTTCTTTCGGCTATCTATCATCCAAAAATGCGTTTTAATCTTCACACATATAATGTTTTAACACTTATCGAACCCAATATTACCATAACCAGATAATAATTGTTAGGAACATAAAAAGGCCAAGGTTGAGCCTGTACAAGGTCGGCTCATATATCCATCAACCTTAGCACATAGTTTTTTTTTATATGCCAGTAGATAGTTAATAGATCATCCCTACAACAAAAGTCAATCATGGGCAACCCAAAACTAGAAGTGCATAAAACTAACCATAGAATCGAAAAGGGAAGGATTTATCAACATAATAAATATTTCTAATCCTGATATAATAGCCAATCATGTGCTTTGATCATCACATGTCTTAGAAAACATCGGCCACAGTTTAAGCATTTTTTTTCTTCATACGAAAAACATTTAGATATTTCAATAATATAAGTACTAACTGTAATATATTTATACAATTTTCCATGAACATATAAGGGCCATGCTTGAGCTTATACAAGCAAATAGTTTTGTATTAATAACATTGCAGATAGTTAAAGAATAAACCTAGAATAAAAGTACATAAAGGTCCCAGTCCCTGAAAACCAAAAGTGCCTAAAAACTATACAATAGCTAATAGTCAATGATGAATTTTGATAATCACACGCAAGGTCTTAGGAAGCATCAAAGACGGTTTAAATGGTTACTCAATCTAATATACAGTAACTATTACTGTCAATAAACATAATTGTTCATGAACGTAAAAGGGCCAACTACGAGCTTACACAATTTTGTCGAATTTATGAGTAAGCTATAGTAAAAGATTTCGAACCAGCAGTAGATAGGCATTCAGTTAGCTTGAAATCAGACTCGTAGTTAAAAATCAAATGTTTCCTCAATAATCATCTTTAGAATGTCCTATCTCTCTTCAACGCTTTAAAACGATCTAGAGGTTTTAACGACTTAGAGACATTTAATAGAGATCACCTACCAAAAAAGTAAAGTATGTCCGGAGTCCCCAAGAAACTAAAAGTGCGAGACTAACTAAAGCCTCTAACAGAAAGTATTCGTCTTTTTTTAAGAAAGGGAGAGAAAGAAATAAATATTCACTTACTAACAAAATTCTTCTAATACATCAACTATTTACAAAATAATCCCTCTCTCCAACTCCGCTCTCTTTTGTTGTTTGAACAGTTGGATATGTATACGATATGCAGTAACCTTGTGAAGAGCTAGTGTGACGTGGTCTTTCAAATCTAAGGTCACACGTAATTCAGAAACCAAGGCAAAACAAAGGAAGATGACACATAGCCTGTTTAACCAAGTTGAAAAATCAGCTTATTTTGAAAAATATTTTTTCTAAAAATATTTTTTTGAAAAAATACTTTTGAAGAGAAACAGTTTGTGTTTGACTAATCAATCTGAAAAATACTTTTCAGTAACAATTTATGTTTGACCAAACTTTTAAAAGGTGTTTTGAAGTATCAAAGTACGAATAAGAACAAAAAGAGATTTACTTAGTAGTTATATCATATAAGTAAATAAATAATCTCAAAACTTTATTATTAAGGATAATAATTAAATCTTTTTATTATATTTAAGTAAACTATATAAATAAAACTGAAAAGTACTCTAATTCTTTTAAGATGATTCAAATATATCAAAATATCATTCAATAAATACAAAAGCATTCACCCCACAAGTCACTTATATTAGAAAGAAGAAATACTTATACATTAATATCCTAAGCATTAGGTTTAAAATAAGTAAAATTTTTTGGTATATACTATATTTTACTAAAGGTATCTTTGTTAAGAAGAAAAGTCAAAATTGTTGCTGCTTCTGCTTGTGGGTCGAAGCTACTTTTTTCTGCTTATCAAAAATTGCTTCTGCTTCTTCCAAAAACACTTATTTTACCACTAAAAAACTTGACCAAACACCTCAAATTAAGAAAAAAAGTACTTTTTAAAAATAAAAAAAAAACTTTTAATTCTTGGAGAAGCTTGGTCAAACATGCTAATAATCTAACAACAAAGTCAGAAGTACATTGGAAGGAACATGACATCACCATCAGAAACAACCGAGTAGAACGGAGAATTTATGCTTGAAACAACTCATCCATGAACTAAAGCCTAATCTCGACTCCCCCAAGTAATCTCAAGCTCACCTTGTTTATTCAGGAGCTCAGCTCAAGCTCAACTTTGAACTTCTTTGTTACATGGACTCCTAGTATAAGCTCAGACAGTCTGACACGGCTCATTTACGTCCATAAGCAATTTATGAGAGTGTTTGGATTGACTTAAAAGCTGGTCAAACCCAGCTTAAAAAGCATATTTTGCCTCGTTTGAGTGTTTGACAAACTTAAAAATAACTTTTAAGTCAAGTACTTTTAAGCTGAATTAAGCCAAAAGTCACAAGTTGGGAATGTCAACTTATTGCTTGTTGGCTTAAAAGTTTTTATGTTTGACCAAGTAATTGACTTTATTATCCCTCCTTTTTTTTATAAATTACAAAATACCCTTTAGTTTACTAATTAAGTCATAACGTCATTTTTTTTCCCATCTTCCATTTTGATGTTGGAGGTATCTTTCTTCACATTATTATAATAAATAAGTAGCTTTATTTTTTATGTGATAAGTAATTAAAAAGACCCTCAATTACCTGACATTACACAAATGTGAGAACTAGCAGAGGAGAAAAGAAAGAAACAAAATGCAAAGGCTGAGGCATTAGTTTTATTGGGATCAATTTATACTTCTATTACGTTTTTCTCATCACTCTAGAAACAAATAATTTTATTTAGTAGTTGAATATTCAGAGCAAAAGCATGTTACAATTCTATTGACATTCAGTTTATATTTATTAAAAATAATCTTATCTAATTAATTTAATTTAGAGTTAATTAAGACATAAATTAGTCCGTATTTGAGTTAATTTTACATTAAGGATGTTGTAGTAATAAGCTTATTTTTAGTGTTAACAGTTTTAAGGATATTTCAGTCATTTTAACGGAAAAAGTATTGTACTTGTTTACCAAACACATCAATAACTTTTTTTCAACTTCAGCACTTTTATCCAAACGCATAACTACTTATTTAGAAAATAAGCTCCAGCACTAAAAATATACTTTTAAGCACATCCACTTTTTTTAAACCGATCCAAATGAGCTCTATTTCTTCACATAAATATGTAGAATATCTAAAGTCATAAATTGTGTTGAATCTTTTCTCAAATGTCACACCTTTAACGGTCGAAGTACCTTTTCTAGTTATTAATATCAAAAGATTAAAATTATCTCATACCAAACAAGAGCTCATTTGAGCTTGTTTAACTTACGGAGAATGATTTTTGCAAGCTTAGCTCAAGCTTATCTTGAAGCAAGTTCACCATTCCAGCTAAACTTAAAGCGTATTTAACATTGGAGCCAAGCTCGATGAAACCTCTAAAAAGAGGATCCAAAAAAGGGCGATGACTGACATTAAACCAAGACCTTCAATTTCATAAGTAAATCAAAAACAAAAACAATATCTAGGACTAGGAAGATAAGATCAACAGGTAAATCAAAAGTATTTCCATAAAAAAATAATTGAGCACAACAGAAAATTGCGGGAAAGTAGTATTCGAAGAAGTTACGTGTAGGTGCCGATGATGGGGGAAAGCAAGAGAGTAGCGCTGATCCAATTCTCTGAAACTTTGTGATGGATCTTAGAAGGAAGATCCTTCCATAGACCAGGCATTACCTTCTGCTGGAAAGGTGACAACGCGTAAACAATTGCCTTCAGCTTCACGGGCTGCTTTCCCATCTTCTCAGCCTCTAATCTTTCTTCTGAGATGGAATGGTCTTAGCGTTTCGCATATGCAGAAATGTCCTTTCTCGAGAGGCCTCTTTTGGACTTTGGACTCGAAACAGGATCAGCCGAGAGCCAGCCATCTTCAACACTGTGCTCTACTATGTTTTTGAACTAACCGCTTGTATATATACCAGTTTTAATGTACGCGCTTTAAAAATGAATGTTAAAAATAATGAATGTTGGTTGTATATAACTAACTAAATAAAAAATAAAATTGCTCCATGAAAATACTCAATCACCACTCAAATAATTCAACTGAAAATGTATTTCAAAGAATGACTGAAGTTAGAACAAGAAGTATGTATTTAGTTTGGAAGTATCATTATTTACCCTAAAAATCGGATAACAATTGAATTTATACGTGGTCTTAAGGATACGTGATCTAATTTGATACAAATGACGAATAATCAAATCGAAATTAAAATTAACTAATAAATGAAGGAATGCAATCTACCCAAGCTAGACGATGATGACCATGTTGGTTGGTCCATCTTGGGCAGGGATCAATTATAATTGAAATTGGAACAAAATAATGAGATAATGATTCAAGACACCAATATATAGCTATATTTTTTGATGAGATTCCCAGTCCTTATAAATAATTAGAGCCCCCTTTATATAGTAGAGGAATTCTACTTTAGGTACAACTCTATATAAGGTAAAAAATCTCCTGATTTGCTAATTAAACGGTTCCATTGATTTGTGCCGAGATTTTCGCTGCGATACTCGTCCCACCACGGATATTCTGGCTTTCCGTTATTTAAGCTCGAGGGTCCCCCCTCGAGCATGTTCGGGGCCAATATTGGTTTCGAATAACGGGCTCGGTGTTTTCCCCTCAAGCATGTTTGTGACCAGCATCAATTCCAAATAACGGGCTCGGTGTTCTTTGAGGACGGACATTCTGACCTCATATTCTACCTCGATGAAACTCGGGGTTGATCTTCAACCCTTTGCGTTCCGAGCCCGATCTGTCGTGCAACAGTTGAGCCCGATCTTGCCCGTATACAGTCGAGCCCGTTTTGGAAAGTAATGACGAGAAACGATATGAGCCTCAGATCTTCACTATACGAGCTCCCGATTCTTACTCTCATAAGTGACGATAGACTTATGACATAAGTGGTACGAATTTGATTCAGTGACTGATGGTCAAAATCCACAGGTTCAGCCAAAACTCGATTGGATCGATCAGCAAATTTTCACTGCCTTGTTGTTCTTCAGACATCTCCGAGCCGTGTTTATGTGGCCATAGCCTCTATAGTTCAGGTAATACCAAACAAGCTTTGTGCCCTCGTGTTTCGTTAACCCAGAATGGCCTTAGCCTTTTAGTTCGGGCATTGCCGAATAAATTCTGTACCCTCGAATGCTGCTAACTTGGAACGGCCTTAGCCTTTAAAGTTTGGGGGTTGCCTAGTAGGTCTTATGTCCCCTCGAATGCTGTTAACTCGAAATAGCCTTAGCCTTTTAATTCGGGCGTTGCCAAGTAAGCTTTGTGCCCTCGAGTACTGTTAACTCGGAACGACCTCAGCCTTTAAAGTTCGGGGGTTGCCTAATAGGTCTTACATCCCCTCGAGTGCTGTTAACTCGAAACGACCTTGGCCTTTTAATTTGGGCGTTGCCAAATAAGCTATGTGCCCTTGAGTACTGTTAACTCGGAACGGCCTTAGTCTTTAAAGTTCGGGGATTGCCTAGTAGGTCTTATGTCCCTTCGAGTGCTGTTAACTCGAAACAACCTTGGCCTTTTAACTTGGGCATTGCCAAATAAGTTTTGTGCCCTCGAGTACTGTTAACTCGAAACGGCCTTAGCCTTTTAGTTCGGAGGTTGCCTAATAGGTCTTACGTCCCCTCGAGTGCTAATAACTTGGACAGTCTGAGTTTATTTTTTGGACGGTAGTCCCCGAGTGAGAAAGTGGATTATTCGAACTCAGATTAGGGCAGCCCTTGGGCTCGTTTTTCGGACTGCAGTCCCCGAGTGAGAGAGTGATTATTCAAACTCTGGTTAAGGCGGCCCTTGGGCTCGTTTCCTTTAGGGGATCGGAAGCAGGGAGTTCCTTGAGAAACGTAAAGGAGAAGCTTTAAAAGACAAGCCGATTGTAAAGAAGAGATTTCACTTTATTCTGTCATGTGTACAAGTTTTATGTCAGGGTTCGATCAGTCTATATGAGCACGGTTCATTTGACAGTTTGGCCTTTTCATTAAATCCTATTGACCGAGACCCTTTAATCTTGAAGTCTCTTTCCATGCTAAAATCGATATCAGAGGGAAAGAACATAAGCTTTTGGCTGTTGTTGTGATCATCACCACCGGTTCGTTACCAGCCTTTGATTCTATGTTATCACGATTTACTTGTTGCCTTGTTAAAAACCTTGCCGTAAAATTTATTTAGGACAAAATCGGTCCAAGGGAAAAAGAATGCAACACGTGCTTTCAGACCCAACATTTCGTATCGTCCTTTGTTTGCTACCTGCAAGCGTTAGTTTAAAATGTAAATAAAATAAAGAAAAGGACCGTACCTTGGCAGTAATATCGCTTCAGATGAGTTATTTTCTAGTCATTCACCGTTCATTATCCCGAGCTTGTAAGATCCCTCTCTGGTGATTTCGATGATAAGATCCTTCCCAGTTCGGTCCCAACTTTCCCTAGTTCGGATTTCGTGTGTTCGGTGTGACCTTTCTTAGTACCATGTCCCCAACGTCGAAGCATCGAAGGTTGGTCCTTCTGTTGTAATACCTCTTGATTCATTGCTTTTGGGCAGCCAACCAAACAAGGGCGTTGTCACGACCCAAACTGGAGGGCCATGACTGGCACCCGGGCCATACTTGCCAAGCACCAACGTACATTTTATCTAACTTTTGTTATTATCTATAAGGGCCGATGAGATCAGTACAAATGGTAGACATGAATCCTAAACAACAAACAATGGCAGATAATGGCATGAAATATATGTCATGAGCCGACAAGGCTGTCATGAAGCTACGTATAAGGTATGAGCTGACAAGCTGCTATGAGAGACTATACAACAAAAATTAGTCGACAAGGCAATCCAAACTATACATGAATCGACACCTTCCTATGAGCCTCTAAAGGAACGTAAGTGCTGCAACATTACCGGAACAGGGCCCTGACATACCCATAATGTCTATACCAAAAATGCATACCAAGACCACGGTAAGTCCGGAGAAGGGATCTCGCCAATAACCGCTGAATTGGTAGCCTACTATGGTGGGAGAGCTTCGCCTACCTGTCTATCAGGACCTGCAGCACGACATGCAGCATCCACAAATAAAAGGATGTCAGTACAAATAAAGTACTGAGTATGTAAGACAGGAAAGCATAAGTAAGAACAATAATGTAAAAAGGGATAGTGAGTATACAACTTGTAACATCTAGGTACCTTTGAGGGCTACTGACATGAATGCATGATGCACATATATTATACATAAACTTTTAAAACATACGCCTCTGTGGGCATCATTATCATCATATCGTACCCGGCCTTAATAGGCTTGGTAAAACCGTACCCGGCCATCATAAGGCTCGGTAGAATCGTACCCGACCACGTGGAGCTCGGTAAAACCCAACTGATCAGTGGTTGCACAATAGGTGCTATACCTGGCCGATTATAGTGCGGTTCGGTAGAGTAAAATAGATACATATATATGATGCATCCTGGACTCATTGGAATCACATTTTGAACCTTTCGGAGTGACATAAGATCGGTAGTCTTCATACACGTTATTAGGACTAAATCCTCATCAAGAATCTTATAAGAATCAGGAAGTACCAACAACATTGATAACATAAGAATAAGAGAAGTAACATCAACATCAATCATTTCATAAGAAGGGAAACAATGTAAGTACTGCTAGCCTCTAAGAGTGGAGTATCTTTGGAAGCTCGTTCATTACATTACGCACAATCGAAGTCGTGCAAAAGAAGGAAAGGTATACCCTCACATACCTTGTATATACTGCCCAATCTCAAGCTATGAAAATGCCACGATTCCTTAGTCTACAATAAGAGAAATGACACTATCGTTATCGTTTAAGCGTCGTAGCTATTATGTATCAACTGCAACCTATTTTACGATGAAACGGACAGCACCTCCTCTATTTATATGACTCCTCACAAGTTAAAACAATTACCAAACAGTCCAAACAACATCAATAATAATCATATTGAGCCTCCCAAAACAGTCCACCAACCAACAACATTACTAGCAAGCCTTTCGACATATATCTCCCAAGTTCTAGCTTCAACGAATTAGCCGTAACTTGAATAATCTTAAATACATGTCGAGTAAGAGGTTACTTACCTTTAAACAGAAAGAAAAATTCCAATTTGACCTTAATTGACCACGAAATATCCCTCCAATGCTGCCACAAGAACAAGGGAGCGAAGCTAGCAATCAATTAGGGGTTTTCGGCACTAGAATCACTTTAGAAGGCTTGAAATCACCTAGTAGTTGATATTAAAACTTGAGGGAGTATTTTACAGAACATAAACAAATTAAAACAACCTCCCACACGAGCTGGAACAACAAAAAAATAAGCAACAACAAGAAGAACAAGCAACTTACTAGCGCCACGGGATTCCTGACACTTGATTTGTGTTGTTTGCCCTTTGTTTTAGTCTTGGATCATGAGAGAACCTTGAGAGAGTGTTCTTAGGGTTCTAAGGTCTGCATATACTGAAAATTAATGACTTAAAACGGGGTTGAGTCATGTTATATACATCTACAAGTCTTAACCGCCTATGTGGGCCCCACAGAGAGCTGCTTGGCGCAGTCTCGCAAAAACGCGAATATCTCTTAACTCAGAGATCGTATCGACAAATGTTTTAATGAGTTAGAAACTAGACTCATAGACCTTGAATTTGGTGGGTAGATCACCCCATAATTCCAAGTAAATTGGGAGAAAAACTTAGTGACAGTTGACCTAAAGTATGAGTAAAATTATGAACGTAAGTTGCGACTACTTTTATCGATTTTTGTTTCATAACTCGTTTGAATTCAAGACTTATGAAACGGATATTATATGATTCAAATACCTTAAAATATACCCTCTTGGTAATATTAATCACCTCTAGATTTACCCAAAAATACGAGTTATAACATCCTTGATTCGTTTAACTTCTAGTACTTGTTAACCACTCTTATACACCCTTGTATCATTTAAGACCAATAGGAATAAATTCTTATCATCTCAAAGATATTCTCTTCTCGGACCTACGTAGACTAACTTATGGTGTATGCTAACGTATGCAAATATGGGTTGTAACAAGTGGCTTCGCGCCTTTCATCTATCAGCTCTAGATTCGTATTCATGGCCTCGGTGCTTTTTAAGGCCCGATGGACCTATCGAAGTTATTTTTGGTCATGAGTCCCCGGTTGCTCTAGCCTTTGTCCTCCCTCCTTTCATTTCTTATTGAGTTCTGTCCGGACCCACTGCTCTTCTATCTCCATTATATGGCTGATACCGATCCCTGTTTGGTCTTGGTTCGAGATCGATATCTCTTTTGGCTCTGTCGAGGGTCCTTTTGGGGTAGATAGACCCCGAAAGGGCCCCGAGCTGATCATCTTCGACTCTGATTTTCGATTGATACCGGTTATGTATGTCAGCCCATGTAACGGCCCGGTATTCTATCAAGTTCTGTTTAGTTGCTGTGAAGCCACCGAGCTCCGAATATTAAGTCCCTGAGTGAAGGCTTGAACAGCCCAATCATCGGCGATCGATGGCAGATCCATCCGTTCCGTTTGAAACTGGGACACGAACTCTCTGAGCATCTCGTTATCCTTTTGTTTGACTTTGAAAAGGTCCGATTTCCTGGTCTCGACCTTGATAGCACTTGCGTGTGCCATTACGAAAGTATCTGCAAGCATAGCAAATAAGTCAATAGAATTAGGAGGTAAATTGTGATACCATAATATAGCTCCCTTCGACACGGTCTCCCCAAATTTTTTTAACAGAACAGACTCAATCTACTCGTCCTCCAGGTCGTTCCGTTTGATAGCACATGTATACGAGGTTACATGTTCGTTTGGATCGGCCATTCCGTTATACTTGGGTATTTCGGGCATACGAAATTTCTTGGGGATCGGCTTTGGAGCCGTGCTTGGCGGGAAAGGTCTTTGCACGAACTTCCTAGAATCCGGGCCCTCCAATACCGGAGGTGCTCCTGGGATTTGGTATACCCTGGAACTGTAGGTTCCTACCTTTTTGTTGTTGGGCTCGATCTTTTTCTCCCCTAATTCTAACCGTTTTGTCAGCTCCTCGAGCTTCTTTATCGTCTTGGGGTTAGTCCCCGATTCATGTTCATTCGACCTTTCTACGATCGATTTGTCCCTACGGGCAATTTCTCGGGATGGGTCGAGCTCATCCCTGTTCGATGCACGGCTTTGGTTTTGTAACTGAGTTATCACTGCCTGTTGAGCCTGCAACATTTCGAAGATCACTGTAGGCTGATCCCGTCGTCTTCAACATTTTGAGTGTTTCGAGTTGCCGATCGGACTTCTCTATAAATGCTATTTCTGGGATCGGTAGGCAGGCTCGTATCGATAGCCACATGCGAATTAGCATCAATCTGATCTGCGATCGGAATCTCGTTACCGGGCACTACGTTATTATTTTTACCTTGGTGACCGGATTCGACCTCGACATGTGATGCAATATTAAACGCGGAAACAAGAAAACAAAAGATAGAATCAAGACGCTCTATGAATTATCAAGACAACAAGTAGGAACTAGTCTACTTACCTTCTTGATGAAATCAAGGAGTACCTATACTATATGAATGACCCTCAATACAACAATTGCCTTACAAATTGTTAGATCAAACAAGGAACGAGTTCAATTTTGAATCACACCAAAATTAAAATCAAAGGAAAGATAGAGATAGAACGTCTGGCGATAGAGAGAGAAAGAGAGGCGACATGTCTCGAAGCTCTTCACCTGCAACAATGGCAACGCTAGCCGGCGATACTCCGGCTGGCCGGCCCCCTCCGACTATCCCTCAAGCTTCAACTAGCAACCCAAACGTATCTCAACCCCTAGACTACTCCCACATCCTAAAACCCTCAACACTGAACTCAGACACGAAGAACACGAACCCTAGCTCAAAAATTGAACCAATCCCTCTCAAAAAACCAACCTTCATGCATGGTCAGCCGATTGTCAAATTCACAGAAGCAGAAGTGAATCGCATGAATTTAATTGAAGGGCTACAGTACGCGGTACTGGGCAAATTTTCATACGGATGGCCAGACCTTCAGGAGCTACGCAGAATCATCCCAATACAGTGTGGAATCAAGGGCGAGTGCAATATCGGCTTCTTCAGAGACAAGCATGTTTTAATCAGACTATCGCTACGGGAAGATTTCATCAAAATTACATCTAAAAGCACATACTATCTTAAAGCCAAAGACAGGTACAAATATCAAATGAGACAGCTAATCTATGATGAAAAATTCAAGCTCGGCAAAGAAACATCAATGGCCATGGCGTGGATTTCGTTCCCACATTTGCTGCCCATATATTTTGTAAAGAAATGTCTTTTCTCGCTAGCTTCTGCTGTTGGTAAGCCACTTCATCTAGATTTAGCAACTATAAACAAGACGAGGCCTAGTTGTGCGAGAGTTAAAGTACTAGTGGATCTTCTAGCAGAATTACCCAAAAAAGTTAGAATGGATATTGAAAACGAGGCAACTGGAGATATCAGAATGGAATGGGTTAAAATTCAATATGACTATATTCCCAAATACTGTAAAGAATGCAAGCTACAAGGACATGATATACACGAATGTTGGAAGCTGCATCCAAAAATTCTTGACACACCCTTGGCAGAGCAGAAAAAAGTAAATGGCAAAGCAGGGGAAACAAAAAATTAGCAAAGAAAGGAAACAATACCATTACTGATATTGTCAAGTGGCAAAGTCGTAGGCAATGCAGGCTCTCAATGGAAGGAGGTCAAAGACAATCGATCGCAAAAAAGAGTCAATTCTAAACTTGGAGTGCAAAAGACAGCAGCTGATAAGGATACTCAATAGTTTCATGTAGCAAACAAATTTGATGTGCTCAACCTTGACACTGCCAGTAACGTAACCAATCAGATGGCTGCAACAAAAGAAGCAGACCCTCCAGCAGTAACTCCCACAATTCTTATAGCAGCAGAAACTCAAGTACCAGCAGTCTCAACAATGAATGCCAAAACAAGCAACCAAATGAACTCTGAGGCTACCAGCAGTGAAGTCAATCAGTTGGATGTATCAGAAGGAGCAGATATTCAAAAAGAAAACCCATCTGTTTTGATAGCAACAACAATTCAAACACCAGTAGCCTCAACACTGACTGCTGCAAGGACATCAAATTTAATCAACAAACAACTAGAAAGGGCACTAAATTTAATAGTGCAGACAGCACAAACAGGCACTTCAGAGGAAGAAACAGTTGATGAAGCAACAACAAGCATAATCAAAAGGAAAGAAAAGGCAAAAGAATCCACCTCACAGTGGGTTCAGAAAAGTTTCCACAACAACGCAGCAATCACAAAGAACACACAACAACAGAGCACAACAGCAGTGCACAACACATGCTCAACAATGCAGCAATCACAAACAACAGCAGTGCACAATAGCAGTACACAACACATGCTCAAATCTATTGGAATGGAGCCTGCAGGTACAAAATCAGAAAGGCAGCTCGAACAATGTTCTGGGAGATTATGGGCGACCAACTGGAAGAAGCCTCAGAAGAAGGTGAAATACTGGAAGGAATGCAAAGTGAAGAAGAAGGAACTGCTGGGGCACTAGAAGAAGATGCGAAAAGTGACAAGGAAGCAGACAACATCAACAATAATCAACTGATCTTGTTGCCATGCCGAGATCAAGCAATACCTAAACTTAAACAAGCAGCAGTCACAGCACAAAATGAAGGAGTTTCTGACAATGATCCAGCTGTCAGAAAAGAAATAATAAAGGCACAGCTACAAGCAATCATCAGGCTAAAAAATCTGCCTATGGCAGCAACAGCTAGGAATGTAGGAAAAGAAAAGGAACCCTCAGGCAAAGACATGGATGAAGAAACCATTGCTCAGAATTTCAGCAACATAGCTAAGCAGGAAGTTCTCTCACCAACACAAGTAAATAAAATGAAAACAATGCTGAAAGTACAGAAGAAGCAAAACAAGGATAACAGTGGCACTTCAATAACAGGGATCCAAACAAGAAGAGCTCTATCATATCCTAACAGATTACAGTGAATGCTATCATCTAGAACATTAGATCAGTCAACACAATGCAAGCCTTCGAAAGACTGATCATACTGCACAATAAGCATCATTTTGAATTCATCGGCATTATGGAACCAATGCAACAAGTTAGAAAAATGGAACAATACAGAAGAAGAATTGGTATCTCAAGCAATCGCAAAATGTCTCCAACAATCCTTCCAGATATGATACAGCAACTCACTTTGAAGCTCCTTCACATGGAAACAAAAATGGAACTCATACTTACACTAGTCTATGCTAAATGTAACTCAACAGAAAGGATAGAACTGTGGGATTCACTATGTGCCTTGGCCCAAAACATGACAGCACCTTGGCTAGTGGGGGGAAACTTCAATGTCATTTGTGATCAAGAAGAAAAATATTGTGGACTACCTGTCCCTTTCAATGAGGTAGATGACTTCAATCACTGCATCAACATTTGTAGCTTAACAGATTTGGGGTTTAAAGGGAGCATTTTCACATGGTGGAACGGGAGAGCAGACGAGGACTGCATTTTCAAGAGGCTAGACAGATGCTTAGCCAATGCAAAGTTTCAGCAAACTTTTCCAAAGATAGAGATCACACATCTATCCAAAATTGGCTCGGATCATAGCCCCCTCCTCCTGCAATATGACAAGGAAACAAAATCAATCAGGAAGCCTTTCAAATTCCTTAACTTCTGGACCAAACATGACACTTTTGAAGCAGTGGTAAGAGAGAATTGGCAAGCAGACTTTCATGGAGACCCCTTCATACTTTTCAACTGCAAGCTCAAAAAACTAAAAAAAGCACTATCATTTTGGAGCAAAGCAACATATGGAGACATCTTTCAAAACATAGCAAGCATAGAAGAAGTAGTCTTAGTACATGAAAAGTACTTTGAAGAAAGGCCAACTGCACAAAACAGAGAAAGACTGCAAAGGGTACAAGCACAGATGATCAGACACTTAGCTATAGAAGAGCAATTCTGGAAACAAAAGGCAGGAATGGCATGGTTCAAGGATGGTGACAGAAACACCAAATTCTTCCACGCTCAAGTAAATGGCAGAAGAAAAAGACTCCAATTAAGAAGAATCCAAAACAGTGCTGGTAGCTGGATTGAGGAGGAGGAACAAATTGTGGAAGAAGCCATCAATTTTTACAAAGAACAATTCACAGAAAGAACAACTCCAACTGATTTCAGAATCTTGGACAACATACAACAAGTGATAGATATGCAATAGAATGCAGAACTGACCAAAGTACCCACAAAGGAAGAAATCAAGCATGCTATTTTTAGCATGAATGGTGAAAGTGCAGGGGGACCAGATGGATTCACAGGTTCCTTCTACCAAACTTGCTGGGAAATCATTGGAGATGACATACATAATATGGTCGCAGCCTTCTTCTCAGGAAGACAACTACCAAAATGTGTAACACACACAAATTTGGTTCTTCTTCCCAAGAAGAAAGAGGTAGTGACATTTTCTGACATGATGCCATAAGTTTTTGCAACTTCATAAACAAAATTTTCTCGAGAGTCATACATGAAAGGATGATTGCAACACTACTTTCTCTCATCTCTCAAGAGCAAGCAGGATTTGTAAAGGGCGGAACAATAGTAGAAAATGTTCTTCTGGCTCAGGAAGTCATCACAGACATCTGTTACAACCCGAAAATTCGTACGTCAGAGTACACCGTGAGATAGTTCACATATAAGAGCCTAAGAACTCGAAAAACAGTTCAAAAAGTCAAGGAAAGAGCAAAGGTGTTGCATAGTTGGATATGTGACCGCAAAGCACAAACGCGGACCGCATCTCCAACACCAAGATCGCAAACTGAGACAGATTTCTGGGCAGAAAATTGTGTCAAAATGCGGCCAGTATGCGGACCGCATAATGCAAATGCGGACCGCAAATGTGACATCTTCCATCGCAAAATGGAACAGAGTTCTGGGCTGAAATCAACGTTAGGAATGCGACCAGAATGCGATTGCATTGTTGAAAATGCGAACCGCAAATCTGGCCCTCCTGCGTCGCATAGTGCAACAGATTTCTGGGTTGAGATTTGCGACCAGAATGCGAACCGCATGTCATGTTTGTGGTAGATATGCGATCGCAAACCTGAAAGTGTCAGACACGTGTGTCACTTATTGACAGACCTATAAAAGGGGTCCAAACCCGTTCCTTCATCATTTTTCTGAACTTAAACATAGTAGATGGCCCCCAACGACCCCTCTCAAAGTCCCACATGAACTCTAACCAATTTCTTCCCCTTCCAAGCTCTAAATTGAAGAACTAAAGAGAAACCCTAGCTGAGTTTCCTCCTTCTGCAAACCCAAATTGAGGGCGAGACTTAGAATTTGAGGAATCAAAGAAGAGGGCTAGATAATTCACATGCAAGGTAAGTTATCACTCCCTTTCATGCAATTTTCCCTTGGGCATTCATGATATATTGTTGCATGCCTGTAAGCACTCAGGGGAGGGTGATTGGAAACCATGAATTCAAGATAATTACTGCTAAATGGAATGGGTTATGGTTATTTTAGATTGTTGATGAGCTGCATGTGTTATAACTATGTTTGATAAGATTTAGAGTAGGAAGGGTGTGAAGAAGCACCATACAAAATTAGGGGTTTTTGATTAATGATAAGCTATGATGCTTAGCAAGTAACGGTAGATTGTCCTTTATTTGTAGACTAAGGAATCGTAGCCGTTGCGTAGCTTGAGAACTGGTGCAGTATATATACCAGGTATGTAAAACTATACCGTTCTTTCTTTTGCACGACTCCTATTGAATACAATGTAATGAACGAGCCCCAAAAGAATACTCTACTCTTAGAAGTTAGGGTTGCTTATATTGTTTCCCTCTATGGAAGGATTGCTCTTGTTCTTATGATATCAATGTTGTTGGTATGTCCCGAGTCTTATAAAGTTTATGTTAAAGAGATATTCTTAATCACGTGTAAAGGGGATAACAATCATATGTCACTAAAAGGGTCTGGAACATATTTTCATAAGTTGAGCATGTATTATGTATGTGTAATCTAATTCTTATGACCGAGCCTAATGAAGGCCGGGTATGTTATGGCTGAGACTAATGAAGGCCGGGAATGTTATGACCGAGCCTAATATGGCCGGGTAAGATATGTTATGATTTGATGATGATGATAAGCCCACAGAGGCATATGTTGATGTACAAAGGTGATGACGAGCCCACAGAGGCGTATGTAATTGTATGAGGTAACGACTATGTAAACGTATATGATAACAATAAATGTATATGAAAATGGTAAGCCTGCAGAGGCGTATGTATAAGATGATGATAATGATAATGATCATGAATATGATGATGTTAGAAAGGTTATGTGTATATGCATAAGCACGACGAACATGTCATGGTTAACCGCCCTCAAAGGCGTTCAGATGGTACATGTTATATATTTCTTATCTTGATGCTTATTATTTCTCTTATATTATGTTTCCACTCTTACATACTCAGTACCTTATCCGTAATGACGTCCTTTTTCTGTGGACGCTGCATGTCATGCTGCAGGTCCTGATAGACTGATAGACGGAGCTCCCCCACCATAGTAGGCTATCCAGTTCAGCATATATTGGCAAGATTCATCCTTCGGACTTGCTATAGCCTTCGTATGCATTCTGTATAGGCATTTTGGGCGTGTCGGGGCCCTGTTCCGACGTAGGTTGTATGATGTATGTATCAGTAGAGGCTCATAGATAAGTGTCGGTCCATGTACGTGTACAGTCAAGTATTGAATTATGTTTAGACAATGGGGTGACTTATGTACAGCTGAGTTGCCTTTTCGGTAAGCATATGTATTCTGTTGTATTGCTTTTGCACACTGGCCATGTCGGTCGTGGTATGTTGAATATGTATGCCTACGTCATGATATAGTGTTTCTGTGGATATATGTGTATAAAATGTGTTGTTATCGGAAGGTCCAAGTTAATTATGATCATTGTTGTTATGAATATGGGCATCCACCGGCCATCTAAATAGTAAAGAAAGTAAGATAGCAGATATGAAGGGTACGCCGGCACTCTGCGAGCAGGGTTCGGTGCCATGTCGCGGTCCTCCGGTTGGGTCGTGACAAACTTGGTATCAGAGCAGGTCGTGTCCTAGGAATTGTCTATGAGCCGTGTCTACTAGAGTCATGATTATGGATGTGTAGCGCGCCACATTTTATAATTAGGAGGCTACTTGACATTTAGGAATGTCACCTTCTTTCTAAATCTAGATCGTGTGCAGAGCTGAGTTGTAAGCATTCACTTCTAACATTCGTCTTGTTTTTCTACAACGATGAATTTGAATAGAAAGCGAACAAGTAATAGACGGCTTGATACAGAGGCCGGAGAGGGTACCAGTAAGGTGCCCCAAGATAGAGGAGGCCAAAGTGAGCCTCAAGGTGAGATGCCATCTTGGACCTCATCTACTTCTCCTTCCCCAGAGGATTTTAGAAGCCGCCTAGCCTCTCCAGTCCCTTCTTCTGGTACTACAGACCGGGACTTGAGGACTGCAGTACAGTTGTTGACTAACCTGGTAGCTTCTCAGGCTCAGAGACAGAATACCGGTGCTACTGAAAGACCGGTTAGTGCGAGGGTTCGTGACTTCATCAATTTGGATCCTCCAGTGTTTACCGGGTCTGATCCTAAGGAGAACCCGCAGGCTTTCATTGATCAAATACACCGCACACTGCGGGTTATGCATGCCAGTGACACAAAGGCAGTAGAACTAGCTTCTTATCGACTAGGGAACTTAGCAGTGTTCTGGTATGACAGTTGGGAGAGATCCAGGGGCTCGAATGCTCCCCCACCTGTGTGGAATGAATTTTCTGAGGCGTCCCTTCGCCATTACTTGCCAGTCGAGGTACGACGAGCAAAAGCTGATAAATTCTTGAACCTTAAGCAAGGTAATATGAATGTACGAGAGTACAATATGCAGTTTGACTCTCTGGCAAGGTATGCTCCCCATATGGTGGCCGAGATGAGCGATAGGGTCCATTTGTTTATGAACGGGCTGGGACCCCACTTAGTAAATGAATGCACGACAGCTTCCCTGATAGAGGGCATGGATATCTCCCGTATTCAGGCCTATGCCTAGACCATAGAGGATCGTAAACGCCAGCAAAGGGCAGATAGGGAGCAGAATAGAAGCCAGCATAAGAGGACAAGATTTGCAGGGTATTCTGGTGACTCCAGAAGTAGTGTAAGGCCCCATTCTTCGAGGAGTTCGGCACCACCTGTATCTAGTGCCCCTCGACAGTTTCAGAGTTCCCGGGTGATGCAAATAAATTTGATCAAGTGTTATCAATGCCATCTATGAATAAGACAAGAAAAGGCGTTGGTTAGCCTTGGAGAAGAGCCAAGCGTCCATAAATCTTATTATGGACGAATCTTGTGTTGAAGATGTACATTTGTGTTTATGTTGTATTATTATATAGTTATGGAAGACATTAATTCTTACTTGTTTTGGAGTCCTTCGTGACTATTTCTTAAACTTAGCCAAATTTTGGCCTTTTTGTTAATTAGTTATTTCCTAGTTGATTTAGGTTAACTAGTTATTCTTTTCCTAGTTGAGTTAGGTAAAGGCTCATTCTATATAAGCCTAAACACTTCATTATTTTGATACCTACCTTTTTGACATTATTTTCAATCAAAAAACGGCAGCAACATTGCTCCCAAAAATCGTGTGAATTAACTTGTCCAATTTTGGTGTGATTCAAAATTGAACTTGTTCCTTTGTTTGATCGAACAGTTTGCAAGACCATCGTTGCCTTGAGGGTTGTTCGTATAGTATAGGTGCTCCGTGACTTCATCAAGAAGGTAAGTAGACTAGTTCCTACTTGTTGTCTTGATAGTTCATTGAGCGTCTTGCTTCTATCTTTGTTTTCTTGTTTCCGCTTTTTATATTGCATCAGTTGGTATCAGAGCAATTATATTGCATCAGCGGGCATCAGGCTCGCCCCATCACAGGGTTACTAGTCGGACGCGATACCCAATGCCTCATTGTGAGCAGTGCGACAGGACCCACTTTGGACCGTGCCGCCGAGGTTCGGATATATACTATTTCTACGGACAGCTTGGCCACATGATGCGGGACTATCCTTACAGAAGGGATGGTGGTATGGCTCAGCAAACTGGATCTATGGCTGGTTCTTCCTTATCCATTGGACCTCCAGTGCGGGGTCCCCAGCAGCCAGCAGGTCGTGGCAGAGGTAGCGGTATAGTACCGAGCTCAAGTGGTGTTCAAAACCGAATATATGCCCTAGCAGGTCGACAGGATCTTGAGTCATCTCCCGATGTTGTCACAGGTATATTATCAGTGCTTTCTCATGATGTATATGCATTGATTGATCCCGGATCAACATTGTCTTATGTTACACCCCTTGTGGCTGATAAGTTTGATGTTGAACCTGAGTTAATAAGTAAACCATTTGGGTATCTACTCCAATAGGAGATTCCGTGGTTGTCAAGAGAGTGTATAGAGGTTGCGCTGTGATGATTTGTAGTCGTCAAACCTCGGCAGATTTATGTGAATTAGAAATAGTTGATTTTGATGTGATAATGGGAATGGATTGGCTGGCGTCATGCTATGCGAGTGTTGATTGTCATACGAAGATGGTTAGATTTCAATTTCCTGGTGAACCCATCCTTGAATGGAAGGGACACATTCCTACGCCGAAAGGTAGGTTTATTTCCTACCTTAAGGCAAGAAAGATGATCTCCAAAGGTTATATCTACCATCTTGTTCGCGTTATGGACGCGGAGGAGAAGTCGCCCGTTCTACAATCAATTTCTGTAGTCAATGAATTTCCGGATGTCTTTCCAGATGAACTCCCAGGTCTTCCTCCTGAAAGGAAGATTGAGTTTGGCATCGATGTGTTGCCTGATACTCACCCAATTTCTATCCCTCCATACAGAATGGCCCCAGCAGAATTGCGAGAGTTGAAAGTACAGTTGAAGGACTTGCTGGATAAAGGCTTCATTAGGCCTAGCACTTCACCTTGGGGTGCGCCAGTCTTCTTCGTACGAAAGAAAGACGGATCGTTACGGATGTGTATCGATTATCGTCAGTTGAATAAGGTCACCATAAAGAACAAATATCCACTCCCAAGAATTGATGACCTGTTTGATCAACTCCAGGCAGCCATATATTTCTCCAAAATTGACCTACGTTCAGGGTATTTTCAGTTGAGAGTCAAGGAGAAAGATATTCCGAAAACAACCTTCCGGACAAGATATAGGCATTTTGAGTTCCTAGTATTGTCGTTCGGGCTAACCAATGCCCCGGTAGCTTTCATGGATCTCATGAACACCGTATTCAGGCCTTATCTTGATTTGTTCGTGGTAGTATTCATTGATGATATCCTAGTGTATTCCCGATCAGAGGCAGAACATATGGGTCACTTGCGGATAGTATTGCAGACCCTTCGGGATCACCAGTTATATGCAAAGCTCTCCAAATGTGAGTTTTGGCTGAACTCAGTAGCCTTCTTAGGCCATGTGATATCTGATGAGGGTATTAGTGTCAATACTCAAAAGATCGACGTAGTCAAGAATTGGCCAAGACCTACTACGCCATCAGAAGTCCGTAGCTTCTTGGAGTTAGCAGGATACTACAGGCGGTTTGTAGAAGGATTTTCTCCTATATCAGCACCATTAACTAAGCTGACCCAGAAGGCTACCAAATTTCAATGGATAGATGTTTGTGAGCGGAGTGTCCAGGAACTGAAAAATCAATTAACATCCGCTCCAGTTCTTACTCTTCCCGAAGGAACTGAAGGTTATGTGGTGTATTGTGATGCCTCCGATATAGGTTTGGGATGTGTATTGATGCACATTGGGAAGGTGATTGCTTATGCTTCAAGACAATTGAAGAAGCATGAAATGAATTATCCGACCCATGATTTGGAATTGGCTGCAGTAATATATGCTTTGAAGACATGGCGACACTATCTATATGGTGTCCATGTTGACATCTACACGGACCATAAAAGTTTGCAATACATCTTCAGTCAGAAAGAGCTGAATTTGAGACAACGACGTTGGCTCGAATTACTAAAAGACTACGAGATTGAAATACTGTATCATCCGGGCAAAGCCAATGTTGTGGCGGACGCCCTCAGTCGTAAGTCAATGGGAAGTTTAGTGCACATTGAAGCAGGTAGACGGAGTTTAACTGAAGAGATTCGTTAGCTAGCTAACATGAGGATCAAATTGTTAGACTCCAAGGACGGAGGTGTTGTTGTACACAATACATCAGAATCATCTCTCGTAGCCGAGGTGAAGGCACGACAATACGAAGATCCCACCTTGTTGCGGTTGAGAGAGGGCATTCAGCAAGGTAAAATTTCAGCTTTTGAGATTGCAGGGGATGGAACACTGAGGTGCCAAGGCCGATTTTGTGTGCCTAATGTAGTAGGATTACGACAGAAGATTATGAGGGAAATTCATCAATCCCGATATTCCATCCATCCTGGTTCAACAAAGATGTACCATAATGTCCAAAAGAAGTATTGGTGGGATAGCATGAAGAAGTCTATTGCAGAATTTGTAGCCCGGTGTCCCAATTGCCAACAGTTAAAGATAGAACATCAGAAACCTGGTGGATTGCTCCAAGATATAGAGATTCCGACCTGGAAATGGGAGGTGATTAACATGGACTTCATTGTTGGATTACCTCGCTCCAGTCGTAAGTTCGACTCCATTTGGGTGATAGTTGATCGACTTACCAAATGTGCTCATTTTCTGCCAGTTAAGACAACCTACATAGCTGAAGATTATGCAAAGATGTACATCAAGGTAATTGTTAGACTTCATGGGGTACCAATATCTATTATATCAGACAGAGGAGCCTAATTCACAGCTAACTTTTGGAAGTCTTTTCAGAAAGGTTTGGGTACACAAGTAAATCTCAGCACCGCTTTTCATCCGCAAACTAACGGGCAGGCTGAACGTACTATTCAGACACTTGAAGATATGCTAAGAGCATGTGTCATGGATTTCAAGGGGAGTTGGGATGACCATCTTCCACTTATAGAGTTTGCCTACAATAACAACTACCACTCCAGTATTAAGATGGCCCCATATGAGGCACTATATGGGAGAAGATGTAGATCACCAGTTGGGTGGTTCGAAGTTGGTGAAACTGAGTTGTATGCGCCGGATCTGATCAACCAAGCCATTGAGAAAATGAAAGTGATATAGGAACGATTTAAGACAGCACAAAGTAGGCAAAAGTCCTATTCTGATGTCCGACGTCGTGATCTAGAGTTTGAAACTGGTGATTGGGTATTCCTGAGAGTCTCGCCAATGAAGGGTGTCATGCGCTTCGGAAAAAGGGGGAAATTGAGCCCTAGATACATCGGTCCGTACAAAATCCTTCGACGAATTGGACATGTTGCCTATGAGTTAGAACTATCATCCGAAATGGAATTTGTCCATCCGGTATTCCATGTGTCCATGTTAAGGAAATGTATCGGAGATCCTTCTCGGGTTGTCCCCATCCAAGACATACAGATTACAGAGATCTAACATACGAAGAGGTACCAGTGGCTATATTAGACCGACAAATCCGCAAGCTAAGGACAAAGGATGTAGCTTCTGTCAAGGTATTATGGAGGACCAGGAATATGGAGGAAATAACATGGAAGCAGAGGAAGAGATGAAGTCTAAATATCCGTACCCGTTCCACAATGTAAATGATGATGATGCCGAAGAAACGCAGAATGCATTGAAAGGTGAAGTGTCCTTACGAGGTAAATTGGAACTTGAGATACTCTTCATTATTACCTTTATTTAATGCTGATGATGTACTTGTTCTCGTAGATCCCTACATTCGGGGACGAATGTTCCTTAAGGGGGAGGAGAGTGTTACAACCCGAAAATTCGTACATTAGAATACACCATGAGATAGCTCACATATAAGAGCCTAAGAACCCGGAAAGTAGTTCAAAAAGTCAAGAAAAGAGCAAAGGTGTTGATAGTTGGATATGCGACCGCCAAGCACAAATGCGGACCGTATCTCCAACACCAAGATCGCAAACTGAGACAGATTTCTGGGCAAAAAATAGTGTCAAAATGCGGCCAGTATGCGGACCGCATAATGCAAATGCGGACCGCAAATGTGACATCTTCCATCGTAGAATGGAACAGAGTTCTGGGCTAAATCAACGTCAGGAATGCGACCAGAATACGATCGCATTGTTGAAAATGCGAACCGCAAATTTGGCCCTCCTGCGTCGCATAGTGCAACAGATTTCTGGGTTGTGATTTACGACCAGAATGCGAACCGCATGTCATGTTTGCGGCAGATATGCGATCGCAAACCTGAAAGTGTCAGACACGTGTGTCACTTATTGATAGACCTATAAAAGGGGTCCAAACCCGTTCCTTCATCATTTTTCTGAACTTAAATGTTACAACCCGTAAAAATTCGTACGTTAGAATACGCCATGAGACAGTTTACATATAAGAGCCTAAGAACCCGGAAAAAAAATAGTTCAAAAAGTCAAGAAAAGAGCAAGGGCGTCGCATAGTTGGATATGCGACCGCAAAGCACAAATACGGACCACATATCCAACACCAAGATCGCAAACTGAGACAGATTTCTGGGTAGAAATCTGTGTCAAAAATGCGGCCAGTATGCGATCGCAAAACACAAATGCGGACCACAAATGTGACATCCCCGTCGCATAATGAAGCAGAGTTCTAGGCTGAAATCAACGCCAGGAATGCGACCAGAATGCGATCGCATTGTTGAAAATGCGAACCGCAAATCTGACCCTTCTGCGTCGCATAATGCAATAGATTTCTGGGTTGAGATTTGCGATTAGAATGCGAACGCATGTCCTGTTTGCGGCATATATGCGATCGCAAACCTGAAATTGTCAGACACGTGTGTCACTTATTGATAGACCTATAAAAGGGGTCCAACCCAGTTCTTTCTTCATTTTTCTGAACTTAAACATAGTAGAAGGACCCCAACGACCGCTCTCAAAGTCCCACACGAACTCTAACCAATTTCTTCCCCTTCCAAGCTCTAAATTGAAGAAGGAATCAGGAAATAGAAGAACTAAAGAGAAACCCTAGCTGAGTTTCCTCCTTCTGCAAACCCAAATTGAGGGCGAGACTTAGAATTTGAGGAATCAAAGAAGAAGGCTAGATAATTCACATGCAAGGTAAGTTATCACTCCCTTTCATGCAATTTTCCCTTGGGAATTCATGATAGGTTGTTGCATGCCTGTAAGGACTCGTAGGAGGGTGATTGGAAACCCTGAAATAGAGATAAATATTGGTAGACGGAATGGGTCATGGTTATTATGGGTCGTAAATGAGTTGCATGTGCTATAACTATGTTTGGTGAGATTTAGAGGAGGAAGGGTGTGGGGAGGCACCATACAAAATTAAGGGATTGTGATGAATGATAGCTACGATGCTTAATGAGTAACGATGGAATTGTTCTTTAACTGTACACTAAGAAATCGTAGCCATTGCGTAGCCTGAGAACTGGTGCAGTATATACCAGGTATGTAAGACTATACCGTTCTTTATTTTGCACGACTCCTATTGAATATAATGCAATGAACGAGCCCCAAAAGAATACTCTATTCTTAGAAGCCAGGGATGCTTATGTTGTTTCCCCTCTATGGGAGGACTGATGTTGTCACGACCCAACCGGAGGGCTGCGACATGGCACCAGACCTTGATCGCAGAGTGCCGGCGTACCCTTCATATCAGCTATCTTACTTTCTTTACTATTTAGATGGCCGGTGAATGCCCATATTCATAACAACAATGATCATAATTAACTTGGACCTTCCGATAACAACGCATTTTATACACATACCTCCACAGAAACACTGTATTCATGACGTAGGCATACATATTCAACATACCACGGCCGACACGGCCAGTGTGCAAAAGCTATACAACAGAATACACACGCTTGCCAACAAGGCAATTCAGCTGTACATAAGTCATCCCATTGTCTAAACATAATTCAATACCTGACTGTACACGTACATTGACCGACACTTATCTATACATACACTGACATTTGTCTATGAGCCTCTACTTGAACATACATTAAGCAACCTATGCCGAAATAGGGCCCCGACATGCCCAAAACGCCTATACAAATTGCATACCAAGACTGTAGCAAGTCCGAAGGATGAACCTTGCTAATATCTGCTGAACGGGATGACCTACTGTGGTGGGGGAGCTCCGTCCATCAGTCTATCAGGACCTGCAGCATGACATGCAGCGTCCACAAATAAAGGACGTCAGTACGGATAATGTACTGAGTATGTAAAACAGGGAACATAATGTAAGAACAACAAGGAGCATCAGGATAGAAACATATAACCTGTAATAAATGAATTGCCTCTGACGGCGGCTAACCATGACATATTCGTAGTGCTTATGCATATACACATAACCTTTATAACATCATCATATTCGTATTCATTATCGTTATCATCATCTTATACCTACGCCTCTGTGGGCTTACCATTTTCATATACATTTATTGGTATCATATACGTTTACATAGTAGTTACCTCATACAATTACATACGCCTCTGTGGGCTCATCATCATCATATGCCTCTGTGGGCTTGTCATCATCATATGCCTGTGTGGGCTTTATCATCATCATATACATACGCCTCTGTGGGCTTCATCATCATCATATCATAGCATATCTTACCCGGCCGTATTAGGCTCGGTCATAACATACCCGGCCTTCATTAGGCACGGTCATACAAATTAGATTACACATATACATAATACATGGCATGCTCGTTTATAAAAAAAAATGTGTTCCAGACCCATTTTTAGTGACATACGATTACTATCCTCTTTTTCACGTAATTAATAATATCTCTTTAGCATGAACCTTATAAGACTCAGGAAATACTAACAACATTGATACCACAAGAACAAGAGCAATCCTCTCCATAGAGGGAAACAATATAAGCAACCCTAACCTCTAAGAATAGAGTATTCTTTAGGGCTCGTTCGTGGCATTGTATTCGATAGGAGTCGTGCGAAAGAAAGACGGTATAGTCTTACATACCTGGTATATACTGCACCAGTTCTCAAGCTATGCTATCGTTACGATTCCTTAGTCTAGAATTGAAGAACAATTCACCCATTCCTCACGAAGCGTCATAGCTATCATTAATCATAATCACCTAGTTTTGCATGGTGTCTCCCCATACCCTTCCTCCTCTAAACCTTATCAAACATAGTTATAACATATGCAACTCATTTACGACCCATAATAACCATGACCCATTCCGTTTAGCAGTATTTATCTTGATTTCATGGTTTCCAATCACCCTCCCGCAAGTCCTTACAGGCATGCAACAACGTATCAGTATCATGAATGCCCAAGGGAAAATTGCATGAAAGGGAGTAATAACTTACCTCGCATGTGAATTATCTAGCCTTTTTCCTTTGATTCCTCAATTTCTAAGTCTTTCCCTCAATTTGGGTTTGTAGGAGGAGGAAACTCAGCTAGGGTTTCTCTTCAGTTCTTCAATTTCTTGATTCCTTCTTCAATTTAGGGCTTGGAAGTGGAAGAAATTGATTATGTTGGCGTGGGATTATGAGAAAGGGTCGTGGGGGTCTTCTTTCTGTGTTTGAGCCTTAGAAAAATGAGAAAGAATTGGTTTGGATCCCTTTTATAGGTCTGTCAATAAGTGACACACGTGTCTGATTTTTTTCAGGTTTGCGATCGCATTTCAGCCGCAAACATGACATGCAGTTCACATTCTAGCCGCAAATCTCAACCCAGAATTTTGTTGCATTATGCGACGCAGAAGGGCCAGATTTGCGGTTCGCATTTTCAATAATGCGACCGCATTCTGGTCGCATTTCTGATGCGGATTCAGCCCAGAACTCTGTCCATTCTATGATGGAAGATGTCACATTTGCGGTCCACATTTGCATTATGCTGTCCACATACTGGCCGCATTTTTGACACAATTTCAGCCCAGAAATCTGTCTCAGTTTGCGATCTTGGTGTTGGATATGCGGTCCACATTTGTGCTTTGCGGTCGCATATCTAATATGCGACTCCTTCGCTCTTTTTCTTAACTTTTGAACTATTTTTTGGGTTCTTCGGCTCTTATATGTGAACTATCTTACGAAGTATTTTAACGTACGATTTTACGGGTTGTAACACTCTCCCCCCTTAGGAACATTCGTCCCCGAATGTAGGGATCTACGGGAACCAGTGTATCCCAGCATTAAATGAAAGGTAATAATGAAGAGTATCTCAAGTTCCTATTTACCTCACATGGACGCTTCTCCTTTCAATGCATTCTGCGTATCTTCGGCATCATCATTATTTACATTGTGGAACAGGTACGGATATTTAGCTCTCATTTCTTCTTCTACTTCCCATGTCATCTCTTCCACGTTCCTGTTCCTCCATAACACCTTAATAGAAGCTACATCCTTTGTCCTTAGCTTGCGGATTTGTCGGTCTAATATAGCCACTGGTACCTCTTCGTATGTTAGATCTTTTGTAATCTGTATGTCTTGGATGGGGACGACCCGAGAAGGATCTCCGATACATTTGCTCAACATGGACACGTGGAATACCGGATGGACAAATTCCATTTCGGATGGTAGTTCTAACTCATAGGCAACATGTCCAATTCGTCGAAGGATTTTGTACGGACCGATGTACCTCGGGCTCAATTTACCTTTCTTTCCGAAGCGCATGACACCCTTCATTGGCGAGACTTTCAGGAATACCCAATCATCAACTTCAAACTCTAGGTCACGACGTCGGACGTCAGAGTAGGACTTTTTCCTGCTTTGTGCTGCCTTTAATCGTTCCTGTATCACCTTCACTTTCTCAATAGCTTGGTGACTCAGATCTGGCCCATATAATTCAGTTTCACCAATTTTGAACCACTCAACTGGTGATCTACATCTCCTCCCATACAGTGCCTCATATGGGGCCATCTTAATACCGGAATGGTAGCTGTTATTGTAAGCAAACTCTATAAGTGGAAGATGGTCATCCCAACTACCTTTGAAATCTAAAACACATGCTCGCAGCATATCTTCCAGTATCTGAATGGTACGTTCAGCCTGTCCGTCAGTTTGCGGATGAAAAGCAGTGCTGAGATTCACTTGTGTACTTAGACCTTTCTGAAAAGACTTCCAAAAGTTGGCTGTGAATTGGGCTCCTCTGTCTGATATAATAGACATTGGTACCCCATGAAGTCTAACGATTTCCTTGATGTACAACTTTGCATAATCTTCAGCTGTGTAGGTTGTCTTAACCGGCAGAAAATGAGCACATTTGGTAAGTCGATCCACTATCACCTAGATGGAGTCGAATTTACGACTGGAGCGAGGTAATCCAACAA